>CAUYSK010032197.1:0-32795 GCA_963575035.1 Avahi laniger
TTTTTTTTTTTTTTTTTTGAGACAGAGTCTCACTTTGTTGCCCTGGCTAGAGTGAGTGCCGTGGCATCAGCCTAGCTCACAGCAACCTCAAACTCCTGGGCTCAAGTGATCCTCCTGCCTCAGCCTCCCGAGTAGCTGGGACTACAGACATGCACCACCCTTTCCGGCTAATTTTTTCTATATATATATTTTTAGTTGTCCAGATAATTTCTTTCTATTTTTAGTAGAGACAGGGTCTTGCTCTTGCTCAGGCTGGTCTCGAACTCTTGAACTCAAACAATTCGCCCGCCTCGGCCTCCCAGAGTGTTAGGATTACAGGCGTGAGCCACCGCACCCAGCCAAAGGGCATTTTTTTGAAGGTAAGCATGGCGCTGTGTGAAGGGGCAGAGGTCGTACACAATTGAATAATCTGGCAGGAGAGATTTCTTGCATTTTTCATCTGTGTTTTCACTTCTGTGGTCTTTAAAACACTTGCTGCTCTTGTATTTAGAGAGTGGTTGTGGTCTACAAATTTTGTGAGTATACGCTGTCCATTTCAAAGTCTAATTATTGCTCAGCCATCACAATTAAGTGATTTTTTGCTTTTGTAGCACCAATAATAATTAGATTTTAAACTTTTATCTTTCACCATTTATAGCCTTGTACACTTATCACAGCCTTTCTGTGAAGAAACCGTCTCACAGATCTCTTCTCCTATGTTGTAAGGAATACAGTAAGAAGGAATGATATTCAACTTCCCCAGTAGCAAACCTGTATTAGTGTCAGTCAGGGTTCTCCCGAGAGACAGAACGAACAGAATATGCACATAGATACAATGAGAAGGGATTTATTAGGAGAATTGACTCACACAATTACGGTGGCAGAGAAGTCCCATGACAAGCCATTTGCAAGCTGAAGACCCTGGGATGCTCAGGCCAAAAACCTCAGGATCCTGATGTAAGTTCTGGAGTCCAAAGGCCGATGAGCCTGGAGTTCTGACTGATGCCCAAGCCACAGAAGAAAAGTCCGTCCCTGATCTCAGACAGATCAGATTCACCTGTGTGTGTTCTCCCCAGGCCCCCAGCCGCCTGGATGGTGTCGCCAACATTGAGGGCAGATCTTCCCCAACTAATCACTCTGACTCACATGCTAATCTCCTCTGGAAACACCCTCACAGACACACCCAGAATAAAACTGTACCAGGTTTCCTAACCCAGTCAAGTTGACATCTAAAATTAAGTCCGCAAATTGTCCCCTCGAGAGCTTGGCACCCATACCCATCTCCTTAAACCAGACTTAACTGTCAAATAAAGACATGAGCAAGGTAATAATTCCACCCAATATGATACAACTGTCTGGATTGTGATTTTCAGGATTTTAGATGTTGGGGATTTTAGACTTTAAGGATTTTGATCTTTCAGGATTTCGACATTCAGGATTATGGCATTCAGGATTGTGTCTTTCAGGATTACGATCCAAAGCCCAGGGAACTAAGTCTGTATTAGACATTGATTGCTGCATTAAATTTTCAATTTTGCACACTTGGCATATGTAATTTCTAACACAAAGTAAATGTCAAGGTCCTGCAGTATGCCTTTTAAAAAGTGATAACCGCCTTCTCTTCTGATAGTGAAAAACAATAATGCCCAACAGAAATAAAAAATACAGAAAATGATAATGAAGTAAGCCCAAATCACCCAAATTCCTACCGCCCAGAGATAACCTCTGTTCTTATTTTGTTGAACATTCTTTCACGCATCAAACAGTGCATTTTGACACATGTGCAATCGCATGCACACTCACATGTGTTACTGGGATGTTCCCCTGCACAGTCAGGGTGCAATTACCGTGGCCCAGTTCTTGCTACTCTCACACTCACCCACAAACACACACACACACACCTGCACATGCACACACACACACACACACACACACACACACCATTTTACTTAAGTGGCGTATACCACATATCTTCTTCTGTACCATCTTTTATTTTAAACCTCAATAGAAAATCATGGACAGCTTTCTAGTCATGGGCATGATGTTTTTGAGAAATTAGTTTGGTTACGAGGCAAGTAATTATAAGCATTTCATCACTAATTGTCTGTGTACTCACCTCCCAGATTCAAACTTCATCAACAAAACAAATGTTTTATGTTCAGCAAAGAGAACAAATGGGGCTTGATTTTTAACTCGAGGGTTATAGCCCTTTCCAATACATAATTATTTCCCAACTGATCACCCCTGAGCTGTGCCTTTTGGGTAGAATTGGTATGAAGTCAGGCCTAGAGGTTAGGGATGGGTTGGGAGTGAGAACAGGAAGAGTGAAATAAGTGCATAGGCTCTTGGGGCTAGAAGAGACTCGCCAAGTTGTCATCCAGCCTCTACTTGCATTCCTGTAGTCACAGGGAACTCACCACTTTACCAAGATAGCCCATTAGCCAACTTCATCCTGGGGTAGTGCCACTGACTTAAAAACCGTTTCCTACATGGATCTAGACTCTGTCTTCCTAAAGGTTCCAGTTGTACCAATTCAAGCTCTTGCTTGGTCACCCTGTAGAGAAGCAGAGACAGCTGTCCCAGGCCCATGAGTCCTCCGTCTCCAGTTCCCCTCACCCTTCTGAAGACACCCTCTGAGGACACAAAATCACCAGTTCAGACACTCTCTTACCCAGCACCTACAGGAAGCTCCCGCCCCTTCCCAAGAAGCCTCACTCACACGTACTAAGCTGGGTCCATTGACCTGTTTCCTGTGGCAATGGAAGGATTTCAAGGCAGCTTCTCCACATTCTGGAAAGAAAAGCCACTTTTTCACACAGTGGTTCATGAACGTAAAGTACTCATAACTTCTGAGAGATAGTATAGGCAGGAAATAGAAACAGCTTCCAAAATGTTTGAGACAGATTAATGGAGACAGCGTCACGATGGCCGCCAGTTAAGTTTTTAGTATTATTTTGGTGCCAGAACACCTCTCTTCTGACGTCCTAGGACCTGTCTCCAGGTCTCTCCAATTCCTTGCCTTGACCTATCGCAGTGGACTTTCTGCTGCCTGAGCCTGTTGGCTCACAGATGTAGCCAACTCAGACCCTTAGCCAGGTGCAGAGTTCTTGAGCATTCTTGGAATGGTAGGTCTTTCCTCAACCTGCATTGCTATTTCTTATGCTTTTCTTTCCTGTCTTGATGAAGAGCTCTCGATGTTTATACAGTAGCAGAACTAGCAGAAGCATAACTAAAGTTTCACCATCTCCAGACTAGACTTTACATAGATTCAATGGTTCTGTTGGGCTTTCTCTTTACTTTGGGATCTGTCAAACTGGGCCACCCTGCAGGGGTGGGGAGTGGGGGTCACAAGCCTTCCCTGCCCGACCCTCTTCTGCCTGCACCCAGGGCTGTGCCTGTGAATGGAATCCACCTTCCTGGCTCAGGGGGAAGGGGATGATGTGAACACGAATCTGCCTGTGTCAGGCTCTTTCGTCACAACACTGACCGACACCTAACACCGACCGAGCGCTTACTCGGAAGCAGGCACTGGGCTAAACCCTTGACGTGCACGAGCATTGTCTTCCTTCACCTTCCGGCAGGTGTGGGAGGCGGGTGTTGTTATTTGCTCCACTCTGCAGAGGAGAGAAGTGAGCCAGTGTCACAGAAGTTAGTTCACAGAACCACCCCGAGACCCCACGATGGGGACGGCAGGGGAGGAGCTGAGCCCAGTGACGCCGGAGACCTGCTAACACCGTCCGTCCCCAGGACCGCACGTGCCCCCCGCCAGCCTTCACAGCAACGCCGCAAGGCAGGCGTTATCATCCCCACTGTGCACAGGAAGAACGTGGGGCTCAAAGCGGCAGCTGAATAACCTGCCCAGACCTCGTAGCCAGGAGGTGGCTAAGGCAGGACGAGCCCACAGGCCTCCCAACGCCAAGAGAATTCTGTCCTCCGAAGGAATGAGGGGGTTTAGAGAAGTGGGACAAGGAAGTCTTTATCCTCCTATTGGCCTGGGAGCCTCTGAAGGTCAGGCACCGTGTCTGATTCAGCACCCCTCCCCTGGGAGCCCCAAGTGGCCCCACACAGGATGTCATGAGGCCCTGCGTGCTGGGAGGATCCCGGTGCCAGCAGCAGGCAGACCACGGTGTCCCGCCCAAGGAGGAGAGACGGGGCAGCAGTGCCCAGGCCGGGGGTCTGGGGAACTGAACGACACCACAGACACAGACCGGGGGGTCCAGCCGGCCTGGCTGCAGAGGGAAGCTCTGCGCGAAGGAGGGCAGGAACGGGGCGGCAGCCCTCAGAGCAGGGCACGGCTGGCCGTTGGGAGGAGCCCTCCTCAGGCCTCAGCGTGGCCGCTCCCAGGCAGGCTGGTGGCTGCTGCCTCGTTCACACGGCCCCTCCACATGTCCTTTCTGGCCCCCCTTCACAGGCACTGTAGGAAGTCTGGGGACACAGACCCTGCTGGGGGCGTCTCGCTCTCATAGAAGAGCTAGCCAGCAAGAAACCAGACCAGCAAACGTGACGGATAAGTGAGCTTGTGCAGTCCTGAGGGGGACGCCAGCAGGGGTGTGGCTGAGGACACGGGGTGGCCAGGGGAAGGCTCTCCCTACCGAGCGGGAAGCAGGAGCAGGGGAAGGATCACCCACAAGAAGCTCTGGCCAGAGGCCACTTCGGGCAGTGAGAACTGCAAGTGCAAAGGCCCTGAGGCGTGAAAAACACCAAGGCATCTATAGGAGGCCAAGGCAGCCAAAGCACAGAGAGAAAGAGGGACTATGGCAAGAATGGGCATTTCTCAGGACTACGATGGACAGGCAAGAGAGACCCCTGGGTGTCCTAGATTCCAGCCTCTGCCCTGTGGCAGCATCCCCATGGGATGGGGCCGGGCCTTCCCCACCGGCCTGGGCCTCCTTCCCACAATGATAGGGGTGGCTTCCCCGGGTCCCCACTTTCCTTCCCCCTGTGCTCCTATCCCCCACCATTCCCATCACCCTCTGGATACCAGGAGCCGCCAGGGATGTCTTCCCTGTTGGGGGTTCCCAGAAAGTCTCAGAACTCCCACCGCAGTCCTGGGACCCAGGGGCTGGAGTAGGGGAAGGAAATTCTCACACAGCTTTCTCCCAGGAGTTCGCTCATGTTCCCAGGCCGACAACTGGCAACCCTCAGGACTCTGTCGCCCACCCCCTCCCTCCCCTTCTTCCTCCTCCTCCTCCTTGCCTGGCCTCCCTCTCTCCCCTGCCCCCCTTCTCGAGCTTAATGACTTCCACATGGGCCTCTGGCGGCTGGAGCCAAGCCTCCCAGCATTGTCTGAAATCTCCAAATTTAGAAGAAATATGAAAATTGTCAACCACTCCTTCCTTAGGGGGTAAAAGCAACATTCGGCACGAGGGCAGGTCAAGGCGCGGCCGTCACGTGGTGGGCGCCCAGGCCAATGGGGGCCCTGGGAGGACGCGGCACCCGCCTCACCCCGGCACTGGGCTCGCCCTTCAGCTCATATAAGGTAAAAGGCAGAGCGGCCTCTGCGGCCAGGGAGCCGCGGGCAAGGGGCTGCGGGGAGGGGGGCCCGGTGCCAGCCACTTAAAAATGCCCCCGTGGCAGTGAGGGGCACCAGAGGCCGGGTCAAGTTAGTTGAGAAGCAGTGACACCCCCAACCCCTCCCCAGACATGCTGGCCCCCATCTCCAGGCCCCAAGGAGCCGCACCTGGACCCGGCCCCAGGAAAGGTAAGCGCCAGCTGCAGACCCGGGATCCATGAGTGGGGGCCTCTGTGGCACCTCCCCGGGGGTGCTGCATCTGGGGGTCTTGTCCTTGCTCTCTTCCTAACTGGCTGGCTCTGTGACCTTCGCCTCTCTGGGTCTCAGTCTCCCCATCTGTACAAGGGCTGGACGCGATGATCTCTAAGCGTCCACCCAGCCTTGACCCCCATTGGCTTATGGCACTCCTTGCTGCTTGGTTACACGGGGGGATGAGGGGCAGAGGGAGTGGACAGAGTTCATGTCTTGCCGGTCCAAGCTTCTCCACCATGCCCAAGTCTAGGCCAGTCTACCTGGCTCCCATGCAGAGAGGGCTTCTTGTTGTCTGAGGCTTTGATTTCGCAGCTCCAAGAGCCTGGGGCTCCTGGCAAGGAAAACTGTTTTCAAATAATGGTTTTAAGAAACAAAGCTTAGGGAGAGGCAATGCAAGCTCAGGCTCTGGCAGGCGGGAGAGAGCCGGGAAGGCTGGGTGCCGGCTGTGCCTGGAGCAGGGGGAAGCAATGCTGGCTTCCCTCTGGGGGACCTGGGTTCTAGTCCCAGCTCTGCTGTCCATGCCTGGCTATGTGGCCTTGGGTAGGAACCCTCCCCTCTCTAGGCCACAATTTCTCCATCTGTATAAAGAGGCTCTGGACAAAACAGTTTGTGCAGGATGTGGCTTCTGAGTTGTTTGCACCCAAGGGGCAGCGGGTGTTAAGACGTTTCCCCAGGAGGGCCCTGAGCTAAGCCTGACCGTTGACCACGGGCTCTAGAGCCCAACAGAAGAAGCCCATGGGGGCTTTTGGAGGGAGAGCCTGAAGCGATGGGGAGTAGCCGAAGGGTTTGTGACTGTGGGCTTGGCCAGGGTGCGCCCTGAGGCCTCAGATGAGGCCCTGACAACCCGGCCCCTGCCGAAAAGGGGGCTGATCTCTGGACTCAGTGACACGGGAGTACAGGACATCGGAGCGGGAAAGGGACAGGAAAGATGGCAGAGGGCTTCAGGAACGTGAAGTGGTGGGGCCAGGGCACCCAGAGGAAGGCAGGAGAGTTGTAATGGGCGCTGTGGGAGGCAGGGCTGGGTAGGGGAAGGGGCTTAGGATTGGAACTCAGGGACGTGCAGGCAGCATCCGGTCAGGCTCCCCTGAACACACTCTGGCCACGCCCAGGGCCCAGAATGGAACACGGTCCTCCAGCGCCAGCCTACCCAGCACCCTGACCTTCCCGCTTCTGGTCACACAAGGCCCAAGGCCATCATGGTCCAGAATAGGTGCGGAATCCAACTGCCTGGGTCTAATTCTGGCTTATTTACTTACTGGACAAGTGACTCTGGGAAAGTCACCTGCCGTGTTTGTGCCTTGGCCTCCTCCTCTGTCAAATGAGTACAGTTCTGACTTCACATGGTTGTCATAAGAAGTGAGGGACAGATGCACATAAGAGCAGGAGAAATGGGGCTGGTGTTACATTGCAGTTGGACCCCGGACCTCTTGTGGGGCAAGAAGACCTCAGGGAGAAGTGGGACTAAGACCCAGCCAGGGAACACCCAGAGTTGCTGAAGAGACAACAGGCTCTGGAAAAAGGCAGGAAGAATCCGGAAGTCAGAGGTTAAGGGGTGCAGAAGAGAGATCAGCTTGAGATGTCTGAAGGACTAGGCGGGGTCTCCTTTTCTGCCTTTATGGGGCCTCATGTGGGCAGCGTGTCTCCACAGTATGGCGTCTGAACACTCATCTGCTGCAGGGATCCTGCCCGGGGCCTGGGAATCTGCATGGCAAGCTCCCTGGGAATTCTCATGCACATGGAGGTTTGGGGAATGCTGGGCTGTGGAGCAGGCTGGGACCCTCACAAACAGCCCAAACAACTAAAGCCGCAGAAGGAAAAAGCACTGCTCTGGGTTACTCAGCGAGCTGATGGCAGAGCTGGAACAGAACCTGCCTCTTCACCCAGCCAGGGGCTCGGCTGGCAATGCAAACAAGGAGAATTAGATTGCTCTCATTTGTGGAGTGCTAGCAAGGTCCAGGCACTTCCTAAGGTTTTTACATGAATTAATTCATTTAATTCTTGCAGTGACGAAGGTGTCATTATTATCCCCATTGCACAGATGAGGTACCTGAGGCCCAGAGAGGTTAAGTGGCTTGCCTAAGATCACACAGCTCGTGAATTGTTAAGTCTGAACACTGCATGTGTGCCAACTGCCCCAGGCTGCTGTCTCCCCCAGAAGTCTCCCACCCCCTGCCCTGCCCCTCGGCTATCCTGGAACTCTCTGGGTAGCCTGCAGTGTACCTCGTGGAAGGAGGCCAAGTGCATATAGAGGAATTTCCAGGAGTCAGATACGGGGCTGAGTCGCTCGCTTTACCCTTTAATCCTCCCAGGATTACTGTGAGGCAGGAATCGGCATCACACCATCACCTCGGTTGGTAGAGAAGGAGGCCACCGCAGCTTACCCGAGGTCACGCAACCAGAAACTGGCAAAGGGGGTTTGAATCCGGTCTGTGCAACTCCAGACTGCACGCCCTCGGCCTGCCTGCCGCCCTCTGAGGGCAGGGATGGGCCCCCCCCTGCAGAGGAGACTGAGGCTGAGAGGGAGGCCGCGTCCAAGCCTAAGCACAAGTTTTCTACTACCGCCAGCCCAGAGCAGACAGGAGTTTGTGGAGCCGCACTGCAGCTCTTTGGGCAAAACCAGCCCCTTCCCATCCCGGCCAGTTCTGGGGAAGAGCTGACATACAGCCCTGAGGAGCAGAAAGTTCCAACCCCTGTGCCACCACCGCCCCGCGTGGCCATGTGATTCCCTGTCTGAGCCCAAGGGGCGCAGGGAGATGACCGCTGAGGCCCTCTCTGCTGGGCTGGGCCTGGGCCCCACCTGCTCCTGCGATCTCCCAACTGCACGGTGACCAGGGCTCAGGGCCATGGGGGGTGCAAAGAACCATGACAAAGGCTGTTTCAGATTGTTGTCGTTATGGCCATTTCTGTCCACATCTCCAGATACCCATAAGCCAGAGTTTCTCTGGGGCATAAACCTAGAGGGAGGTTGCTGGGGCCTGGACTGCGGAACTGTCAACTGTACGGGAGAGCCCACATTATTTTCCAAAGTGGCCGAACCAAGTTACGCTCCCACCAGCAGAGTACGAGCATTCTCCGCTCCTTAACCACCCTGGACACGATCAGATTTCTTTATTTTGAATGTATCAAATTTGTATAATAAAAAACGTGAGGAGGCCGGGCGCAGTGGCTCACGCCTGTAATCCTAGCACTCTGGGAGGCCAAGGCGGGTGGATCGCTCAAGGTCAGGAGTTCGAGACCAGCCTGAGCAAGAGCGAGACCCTGTCTCTACTAAAAATAGAAAGAAATTAGCTGGACAACTAAAAACATATAGAAAAAATTAGCCGGGCATGGTGGCGCATGCCTGTAGTCCCAGCTACTCGGGAGGCTGAGGCAGGAGGATCGCTTGAGCCCAGGAGTTTGAGGTTGCCGTGAGCTATGATGATGCCACAGCACTCTAGCCCAGGCAACAGAGCCAGACTCTGTCTCAGAAAAAAAAAAAATGTAAGGAATAAATGGAAATAAAAATGCCTGTATGTGTGTCTGCAGGATGCTATGTTCCTGTCCACATGAGTATCTAGAAATTCGCCCTACATGGGCCAAGGTCAGGGCACCCTAAATCACAGGCACGAAGGCCTTGAGTGGGAGTGGGCACTGCTCATGCAGCCCTCCCCCAGCCCGGCAGTCTGCAGTGGCCGTGGTCCAGTGAGAGGTCACCCGGGGGATGAGCTGCAGGAATTTGGGGGAAAGAGCCCACGGTGGCTGCCGCCTGCTAACAGCTTGTCTAGACAGGCCCCACAGGGCTTCACCACACATTGCGAGAGCTGTGGCCAGCCCCCTCCCCGCTTGCAACAGAGGCTGCTGGCAGCCCTGCTTCTCCACCAGAAACCTTTTCTCCAATTCAAAACATGCCTTAATGCGCGGTATGAACTACCCGCTCTCGTGGCCCATGAGGCTGGCTCGTTCAGGATCCTTTTTGTTTGCATGAGGACACTGAGGCTGACTCTGAAGCCAGGGGGCTTTCAGATGTGGAGTGGATCCCTGTGCCCAGGTGAGGAGGGGACCAGGAGGCTCAGAGGCAGTAGGCTGGCAGTTTGAGGTGCCAGATGGGAGCCAGGCTGCCTGGGTTCGAATTCTGGATCTGCCTTATAGCAACAGCAGGACCTTAGGCAACCAGCTCAGGCATTCTCTGGTGTAGTCACTTCATCTGCAAAAGGGACGTGATAAGAGTCATGTCTCGTTAGGTTACTGTGTTGTCTAGATTAACTCACTAAGTGGGTTAAAACACATGAAGTCCTTAACACAGTGACTGATACATTGTAAGTACTCAGTAAGAAATCACTGCTAAGATATGGTTATGGAAGGCAACTTTATCAGGGGGGAGGAGATGCTCCACTGGGCTCCAGCTTTTCTTTGGACCTTAGGGGATAAACTGCATTGTTCCTTCAGAGATGACACTTGCAGCTGGGTGTGGCCATGTGCACCTGTAGTCCTAGCTACTCAGGAGGCTTGGGAGGATTGCTTGAGTCCAGGAGTTCGAGGCTGCCATGGAGCTAGGATTGCTCCAGGCTGGATAACAGAGACCCCATCTCAAAATAAATAAAAAAATAAATAACACTTGCCATATATCAAGTCCTCCCAAGCGCCTGGCCCTTTGCCCAGCACTCAGAGGTACCACCTCTGAGCACTAGAGAGGCTCAGAGAGGCTTAGTCAATTGCCCAAAATCACACAGCTTATAAGCGGCCACACTGGGACTAAACTCAAGTCTGGCTGACTCTAGAATCATGTGCTTAACTGCCATACTCTAGAAACACCCCAATAGGCCTGTGAACCAAAACTAGCTCTGGTTCTGACTTGCCTAGCAGGACCCTGGCATTGGGGGAAGAAGGGCCATTGGAAGTCTGAAGCCCCCTTTTAGATTAGGAATTGTTATCATAAGGGAAGAAACAGACTCCGCCTCCCCTCACCCCCTCTCAGGAACAAAAATGCAGACCCAGCGAAACATCCTTCTCACCAGTGAGCACCCCTTCGGATGGGCTGAGTGCCTTGGGGGCCTCATCAGTCTTGGGCTGCCCCTTGCCCTGCACAGCCCACCTGAGATCTGAGGAAGGGGCAGTCAGACAGGCCCTTGGGGAAGCAACTCCACCCTGGCTCTTCCCCAAGACCCCCTCCTTAAAGATCCCTCCTCCGACTCAAGCTGCGCTTTGGAAGAGACAGGAAAGCTCCAAACTGCTCATCTGCCACTAGCTTCCACCCCATACTCCCCTCCTTTTCTTCCTCCTCCAGGGAAACAGGGCTGGGGTGAAGTGTCCAGAGGGAGGCTGCCTGCTGGCCTGGGTATGGCATCCATAGTGGCCTTGACACCACCCCTGGCTGAGCTGTGGTGCTTGGGGGGCCCCAGGTCAGCCTGCCAGCCCTCAGGCATGTGACCCAACAATCCCGTTGAGTCTGAGGGAATCCGCTGGGATGAGTGGAACGAGATGGGGAGAAAGAGAGAGAGACAGGCCAGCATCCTCGGGTAAGTGTCCCCGCTCCTCTGGGCCCTTCAGGCCATGATGTTCCACGGTTTGGGATAAGAGGGGGACGGTTCATCCCACGTGTGACAGTGGACACCCAGACTCTCAGAGAGGGAACCCCTGGGGAGCAGAGGCACACTCTGGGGAGACAGGGAAGCGGCAGGCATTGCAGGTGGAGAGCTCTGTGGGCCAAGACACAGGCAGGCAGGACTGCAAAGGCACAGTCAGAACAGCGGAGGAGCCTATTTGGCCGGAACCGAGGGCCGGTCCACGAGCTCAGGGAGCTTGGACGCTGGCACAGCAGGGAAGGCCTGGATTGTGCAGTGGCTTTGGCAACCGGAAACCAAAGCCTCAGAAGTGGGGGAAAGTCCTCCTTGGCATCTGTCTGTCCCTAGGAGGGAGTCCCTTTCTTTAGCCTGTTTGTCCCCTTCCTCAAAAGACCATCAGGCCAAGAGCCCCTGTGCAGGGGAGAGAACTGCGAGTCCAGACATTAGGCAACTCTCAGATGTCAGGCATGGGGAAAGGAGACCTCGTGTGGCATTAGGAGGGGTAGGGAGCCCCAGGGATGCAGTCACATCTTCATTCAAGAGTTTTCTGGGGAAAATGGACCTGTTCTGTGCAGCTCCAGAGGACAGGGCACGAAGCCCCAGAGAGGCAGATGGCAGCAGGATATTACGGAGGAGTCTCCAATAATCTGTCCAAAGAGGGATGAGGGGATTGGGAAGTACAGATGGTCCTGGGCTTAGGATTTTCGACTTTACGAGGGTACAAAAGCCATATGCATTGAGTACACTCCTCAGCTTATGATGGGCTACAGTGGGGTTATGATGGGGTATGGGGTTATATCCGGATAAACCCATCATAAATTGAATGGTATTTTCAACTTACGATGAGTTTATCCAGAAGTAGATGTTTTCAACTTAATGATGGATTTATCCAGTAGTAACCCCCTCATAAGTCAAGGAATATCTGTAGTGAGCTCCTCGTCACGAGAAGTAGGCAAGCTCAGCAGGGACACCATAAAGAGGAGTCAAATATTAGAGGAGGTTGGGCATCCTGGCCTTTCCCACCACCAGCCTGGGACCCCACATGCCAATCTAGCTGCCTTGGGACAAGCATGGACTGAGCCTCCCTGCTGCCGGGTTTCAGATTCCCAGCCAGACATGACATCAGTTCTGCCCTGGCTTCGCACAGGGGCCTCTTGGGACCCCCACCTCCCACTTCCTTCCACCCCACTGCTGCCTTCTGCCTTCCCAGGGGATGCCAGGCCTGACCAGAGAGACTTGGAGCCTGGTCGTTCCCCAGGGAACATTCAGCCTGTGGCCTTCCGCCCGGCAGGAAGGAGACAAAGGGGCCAGGGTCCCTGGGAGCCCTGTTCACACGCTCCAGAGAGTCTGCGTGGAAATTCCAGGAGGGTCACAGGGAAGCTTCTAATTTAGGACCATGATGCTGTATTTTTTTTCCTTTTTTTCTTCTGTTCCATCCTTTCCCCCAGCAGTGGGCAGGGGTGTCACAGGAGGCTGGAAAAGGAAAGTGAGCCTCGTCTTGGGCTGAGTCACAGAAAGACAGAGTGTGGGGAAACTGGGGGTGCAGGGAAGATTGGGAGGGGGTACCAGACAGGGCCGGGAGGTGGGGAGGCAGCCATGTGGGAAGGCGTGGAGAGAGGGGAGAGGCCACAGAAACAGCCAGGCCCAGGAGGGTCCTGCGGCAGTGGCCATGAATGCTGACCAGGCCAACAGGCATGCCTAGGAGCTAGAGACCAGAGCTCCCTAAGCCCAGGTTCGAGCTGGAGTCAGAGAGTCAGCCCAAGGTTTCCTAGGTAAAAACAGAAAGGCCTCAGGACGGGGTTTCAGGACCTTGGGCAATGGGTGCCCGCCTCACTCTGACTGCAAACCTAGCCAATATTACCATATCTGTCTCATTCACCCTGGTGACCTTGGTGGGTAACCTCCTAAACTCCAAGCATCACCGTCCTGTTAGAGCTGAAAGGACCTTAAAGAGCATCAAGGCCTAGCTCCTCAAGTTACAGATGCAGAAATGGAGGCCCAGTGACAGGGAGAGATGTGCCCAAGGTCACGCTGGCAGAGTGGCTGCATCCTTTGCCTTTTCCCTGCCTCCTAGCCAAAGATGGAGACTACAGTATGTTCCTCACAGCCAAGGCCAGGGGACAGAGGAGAGGCGAATGCCTAGCCAGGACATAACTGTCTCCAAGAGGTAGTTAGAAGATGACAGCCCATCTTGAGTTCTGGCTGCTGTGCACAGGAAGTCCCTTTACATGGCCACAGATGGTCGCCAAAGCTGTCAGCAGCTGCAGCTGGGAAGCCTCCTGCAAAAGAAAGAGCCCAAGGATGGGAAGGGAGGCCCTTGGTTCTAGTCCTGGCTCTGCCCCAACTCTTCATATGACCTTGAGCATGAAGCCCCTTCTGGCCTCAGCGTGTCCAGTGAGGGGCTAGACCCGACCAGCTGGACAGCAGGATGTTCCATGCATAATCTGCCGCCAGTCTCGTGCGGGGCCTCCCCTCCCTTGGTCCTAGTCCGTCTCAGATTTTCCCTACCCAACTCCACGCAGAAAGTGAGCCAGGCACAGGAGGAAAGCAGCCGCCCACGGATCCCCTCCACCTGACAGTAGCATCTTCTATGCCCACGCTTCGCTTTCTAGCTTTGAGATTCCCAGAGAGACAAGAAGCTGGGAAGGCCCTTAAGATCACCCAAGTAAGAGAGGCTGAGACCAGAGAGGGTCAGCTGCTTGCTCAAGGTCACACACCAAACCGGGAGTGGGCTGTGGGCCTCCTGCCTCCCAGGCCAGTGCTTTTCCCACTGACCACGCTGCCCTCCAGAATAATGGGCCCGTGGGCACCCTTGTGTGGCGCCAGGCATCGGTTTAGCTTGATGGCTTAAACCCCCACTGGGGAGCCCTGTCCAGGACTCAGTTTCTTCTTCTATAAAACAGAGAGATGGATGGGTCAGAGCCCATCCACCCTAACATCAGGGACCCACCAAGACCCTGGGCTTTCCTGTGTGGCCCCTGCAGACACCTACCTCAGCGCTTTCTTCCCAGAGGGTGGGGCTGTCTGGGCCAGGAACTCCCAGCAAGTCACCCCCACCTTGGGCCCTGTTCCACCCGGACCCCGGCGCTGGGCTTCATCCAGAATGACAGGCTCCAACCCAGCTCCCCCTCTGAGGATCTGGATTTTTTCTTACCATAAAAGGGCAAGCGTGCCTCTCTGGGTCCCTGCTGCCAGCCCTGCTGGGGGAAAGGCTGAGCTATTTTTAGAAAACTCAAGGGTTTGCTCCTGAACTCAGGACGGAGCTTCTCTGCACCCGCACCCTGGAAGCCCCCTTCCCATCCTCCTTCCCCCTCCTTTCCCATAGCCCTCCGCCTCCCTGTGCTTCCTCCCTGTGTGCTCCTAACCTCCCTCCATCAGTCGCTCTTCCCGGTTTCTCTCCCTCTCCTCCCACCCCAGTCGCTTTCCTATTCCTTCCCCTCACTTCGCTTCTCCCAGAATCTTTTCATAGTCGGCTTCCCTCCCCCACTTCCCTCCCTCAGATCTCGTTTCTGGTGGTTGGAGAAAGTAACACATCTGCGCCCCCACCCCTTCTTAAACTATTTACAACATAAATTCCAAACATCCGCCATCTGGTTCTAGGAAGGGCCAAAAGATATTCGGAGAAGGAAGTGATGGTTATTCCATCTTCAAAGCCAAAGGAATTTAAAGGCTCTCTTCATTCCCACTTTCCTCTGGGGGCCCCTGCGTTGCTATCTGGCCGACTATGATCCCTCAGTGAGCAGAAGAGGTCAGGACGTCTTCTGGGATCCCAGCTGGGCCTCTGACCGGCTGCATCACCTTGAGTTTGTTGCTTCTCCTCTCCACGTCTCAGTTTCCCCATCTGAACAGTGGGCACAAGACTAGGTGGTTCCAGCACTGATGTTCCAAAACTTCAAGTCCTGGTGCAGAAAATCCACCCAGGTCCAGTCACTGGGGCCTACTCTGGGCTGAGCGATGAGGACTGGGGTGGGGCAGGGCAGTGGAAGCAATGGGGGAGCTCTATCCTCACCCTTTGATATACCAGTTTCTCTCTCACCCCATGGAGATCCATGCAGACCATTCACACCTTCCTTCACACTCACACTCCCACCTGGGGGACGGGGTGGGGTCAGACCGAGGAAGACCCTGGACACCATGGAGGCCAGCCTAGTCCCCACCACATCATGCAAATGTGGGCCCTCGAGACCCAGAGAGGGGAAGACCCTTGTCCACAGTCACACAGCATATGTACAGGAGACCCAGTCGCTAGCCTGCTGCTCTTCCCATCCAACACATTCCAAAAGAAATCAACATTGATATTATCCAGAAAGCATTGCCCAGTCCCGGTAAAGCCCCCGGAACCCTGGAGGTCCCTGTTCTTTGCAAAGCAAACAGGACAGAAGGGAACACGGACTCCATATGGTGTGTGCGGTTTTTTAACAAAGACAGCACAAAAGGGAGAAATACCACGGAAAAGAGGCAAAACAACCAAAACGAGAAGCCCCCTTGTGCTTCTGGTGGCACATGGCCCTTGCCAGGACCCAGGGTCTCCACTTTTACTGAGAACGCTTTCTCTGTTCACGAGCCCTCTCCACGAGGACTAACACACACCTGGAAGATGCTGTGAGATACTGATTCCAGTTGTCACTCCGTAAGAATGACGCCTGGATGAAGAGTCCAGTCTTACAGGGGAGCTGGGAAACCGCACATCCTGACCCTGACACTTACTAGCTATGTGACCTTGTGCGGGGGCTGTGACCCCCGGGGCTTCTGTAAATGGGGGATAAGAACGATACCTAACTTATAAGCGACTGGGGTGAGGTGAGAAAGCTGGTGTGGAATAAAGCACTTAACCAGGGAGGGGTGCGTCGGCACCCAAGGATACGTTAGCTATTGATATGATGACGGCACGTCCCAGCCGGCCTGGTACGCAGTAAGCCAGATAGCTGACAGCTCTTTCCACCGTCCCTCTCTTCCAGTTCCGGCTCTCACTGGAAGGCCAGGTGATGGGGAGTCCTGGGACCCTGGTCTGCCCCCTGCCCCCCAGGGCCTGAGCTACCAGAGACGAGGCTTCAGATTCTACGCCAGGCAGGTCTGGGCCCCTTTTCCTTCCCTCTCTTCCCTTTTCCCTGCATTGCTCTTGTTTCAGCCTCAAACTGCGTTCCCAGGGCTTGCTTGGAAGTCCCAGGAGGGACCTTCCCTGGGGAGGAAGTGGGGAGCGTGTGAGGCTGGTGAACTCAGCCGGGGTGTCACGGGGGCGGGAGGGCACTCTGGGAACAGAGGCCCAGGAAGCCGTGCAACAGAAGGGACATGGAAAGGGCCCACACGGTGATCCCCACAGCCTCCACGTCTTCTCTGGATGCCTCTTCGGGCCTTTGCCCGCATCCTCCTTGCCTCTGCTCTGCCTGCCATGGCTAATAATGGAATTTGCAGCCATCTATTGTGGGCTTACTGAGTGCCTAGACATGGGTTTGCACTAGACATCCACCTCATTTGACCCACAAACAAGCCTGTTAGGTCAGAAACAGGTTCAGAATGGTGAAGATACTGGCTATAGATCACACAACTAGTGAGTGCTAGAGGCAAGATTCAAAGGCAGGTCTGCAGGACTCTAGGGCCTGTGTCTTCTCTTCTTTCAAAGCACATGGCAGGAACCCCAGGGCCCTGGGACCCAAGGAGAGCAGCGGGTGTAATAAGTGCACACGTGTAAGTGAGCTAAGGAAGCGGGGCTGTAGGAGAAGGAGTCCCTCCAGAAAGAGCCAGGCGTGAGCAGGGGTTTGTGACTTGCTTGGAGCTGTGGCCTCAGCACTGGCTCACAGATGTGGCCCATTCCCAGCCCCTGTTACTTGGAAATGAACCAGGCCAGAGAAGGCACAGGGGCTTTTGCAATAACCATGATGATGTGAGCTTTGTCTCTGGGTCATCCAGCTGCCCCTGCCCAGGCTCGGGGGACAGACAGACTGAACGTGAACAGCCTGGGTTCAAGTCTGCCTCTGACACGGCCAGCAGATGACCTGGGGCAAATTGCATATTCTCCTTGAATCTCAGCAAGGGGAAGATTATTCCTACCTTTGGCATGTCTGTGAGTGTTCCTTGAGTTATGGCATTTTGCAGGCTGAAAGCCTTGTGCAGCTGGAAGAGGTCATAGGCATGCATTGGCTGTCCCTTTGGGCTTGGTCACCGTGTTAGCCCATGATTTTTTGTTTGTTTGTTTGTTTTTTGAGACAGAGTCTCACTCTTTTTGCCCAGGCTAGAGTGAGTGTCGTGGCATCAGCCTAGCTCACAGCAACTTCAAACTCCTGGGCTCAAGCAATCCTCCTGCCTCAGTCTCCTGAGTAGCTGGGACTACAAGCATGTGCCACCATGCCAGGCTAATTTTTTCCATATGTTTTTAGTTTTCCAGCTAATTTCTTTCTGTTTTTAGTAGAGATGGGGTCTCACTCTTGCTCAGGCTGGTCTCGAACTCCTGACCTCAAGCGATCCTCCGGCCTCGGCCCCCAGAGTGCTAGGATTATAGGTGTGAGCCACCGCGCCCCCGCATTAGCCCAGGCTTTGATCTAACCCTGAATGGCTCCTATCTTGTGAGGCTGGAGGTTAGGGCCATTGGTCAGAGGAACCTCTGGGAAATCCTTCCAGACCAGTTCTGCCAATGGGGCCCAGACATGTAGGGACGGGAAGGTGCCTTCCTCCTTGGTGTTTCTCGGAAGGTCCCCTTTGAAAGCCAGGCAGGCAAAGCAGGGATAATGGTGGCCTAGGGTCTGACGGGAGGGCCCTTTGGGGCCTGAAAGCTCTCAGGAGCTTCCGTCTGAGGTTGCTGAGTAGTCAGCAGAGGCCCAGGCCCATCTTCAGCGTCTGGCAGCCGGGTCAGAACCCCTCAAAGGCCAGGGCTGCGGCCATAGGGCACTCCAGCATCCTCCTGACAGGTGTACCTCTGTTCCTTTCAGGCCAGGGCACTAGCTGGCAGGAGCCTTCCCTACCACCCTGATGGCAGAGAAGCAAGAACCCCAGCACGGGAGCCTCTTGGGGACACAGGACAGCAAGTGGCAGCCCTGGAAACAGAACTGTGAGCGCCTCCCCCTTCCATTCCCTGCACCCACACTGCTCCCCACCCCACCTGCTGGCAGCTCCTGGGGTAACCTGGGTCCCTCCACTTAAACTCCCCACTCCAACCCTCAGAAGGGCCAAGAAGCCAGGCCTTGGTCAAAGGAAGGCCCCGCTGACTGATGGGAGCGCAGGCACTTCCGGGCTGTGGGGTCTGGGTCGCAGGTGAAAAGCTGTGAAACCAAAGAAGGGAAACCCACCGGGAGCCACGAATGCAGCCCACCCCTCCTCCCTGCACACGGCAGTGGATGTCAGTGTGATCCAGTGAACAGGGAACTTGGGGAAAGTGTGGGGAGTCGTAACCTTCCCTGGGAAGGAGTAAACGGGACCATGCTCTAGAAGCAGGAAGACCTGGGCTTGTGTGACCTCAGACGAATCACTCAGCCTCTCTGAGCCTGGTGGTCATAGGCTCTGGGAAGGTTGGTGACATCGGGCCTGTGTCCTGGTGCACAGCCCTTGGCACTTGGTGAAGCTTAAGATAACCAGGAGCAGTTTGTACCATGCATGACGTTCTCCCCACACTTGCCAACTTTTAAAGACACTTGTACGCTCACGGTGCCGCAGGCAGGATGGAGTAGAGAAACTGAGGCCAGGGAGGTGAAGGAACCCCCTCGGAGTCACACAGTCAGTCGCAAAGGGGAGTCTGGCACCAGGTCTCATGTGGATGGAAAAAGCAGAGGACGGTCTGGGGGTGAGCGGAGGGGAAGGGGAAGGAGGCAGGGCTCCAGGAAGGAGCTGACACTCGGGGATGTGGAACAAGGCCCAGGCCTGTCTTACATAACGAGGCCCACCTGTCCGCCCTGCACGCCCCACACATGTGTGCAAACGTGCACCTCGGCACAGCGCATACCCGGTCCCCGCTCACTAGCAAACGAGCCGCGGAGACTGGGTCTAAACAAATTGGATTAGCAGGGCTGCAGGCACCTCCTCCCCCTGACTGTCCGGCTCCGACACTAAGCAGGCCCGCAGAGCTGCCAGCTGCGGTCTCTCGGCCACGCTGACAGTCGCTCCTCAGCCCCCTCACCCCGCCCGCGGCCCCAGGAAGGAGGCTGGGGTCTGCGAGGATGCCACGATGATGGATGGCGTGAGGGAGGCTCGGGGCTAGCTCAAGAGCGCACAGGATGTTAGTGCTTGTGTGAGGCACATTTCTGAGCCGTTCCCAGCAACCCCCGCCTCCCCTGGCGCCCTCCCCTCCTGCAGCCTCTCCATGGTCACCGCTGCCGGGCTGGGACTTGGGCCCAACCTAAGGCTCCAACCAGAGCCTGGAGCCCAGGCCCCACCCTTCATCTCTCAGTCCCACAGCTGGGCCGAGCAGGGAGTGCTCAGCTCAGGAGACATCAGCCTGGGGATGAGACACAGGTGGGCACGTTAGAGGGCAAAAGGAACTTGTGAACAGAAAGACAATGCCATCTTAAAGGTGGCGTCTCAGGGCTTCCCCATCCTTTGTTTCGTGTCATCTTCAGAACATACCTGGGAGTTAGAGGATTGTGCCCAGGTGACAGATGTGACTACTGAGGCTTATTCATTTGATAATGCCACAACAGCACTTTCCGAGCCCTGAGTCTGTGCCAGGCCCTATGTGATGTGCTGGGGACCCCAAGGTGAATGACTTATTGCCCCTACTCCTTTGGGCTGGGTCATTGGATACTGGGGCGCCTTGGTCTTCCAGGGCAGCAGCTCCAGCCGAATCCCTTCCCCATAAGGCACATGGAACCGATTGAATATTACCGCCTCGAGGAGCTTTAGCAACCAGCCCACCCAGAACACAGGCCCCGGTGTCAGACAGTTTGGGCACACATCCTGCCTTGTCCCCTTTCACAAGACGGCTGTGGTCAAATTACGTAGCAGCCTGTTTTCCCTTCTGCAAAATGACAGTACAAAAGTGCCCACCTCGTAGGGCTGTGAGGATGAATTATTATTTTCCACACCCTCGTTTGACAGCAGGAGAAAAGAGACCCAACGAGGGATAGGCTTGGCCAGGGTCACACCATAAGTGAGGAGCTAAGTTGGGACTTGGTGGACCCTCCTCTCTGGGTGCACCTCTCCCCTCCCCATCCCTCATCTCAGTGCAAATCCTCCCATGCAGCCCAGAGGCCCGGACAGGAGACCTTCCGCCCTGCCCTGGTCTCCGCAGCAGCAGGGTCCTGGGTGACCAGGGGCGGCCCCCAGCCCTGCGAGTGTAGGTGGAGGGTGGGAGAGCGCAGCGCGGGCTCCCAGCCCAGGGCGGCCAGGCCATATAAGGAAGGAGCCCGGGGAGGCCTCCTGGCTCAGGCCTGGCGAGAAAACCCAGACAGCCACTGTTTATTTTCTCCTCCCCAGCCGCCCCAGAGCTTCCCGACAGAAGACAGAGGTTCCCCGCAGGCCAACGACATTTCCTGAAGACACAGGGAGCGCAGAGGCAGAAACGGTCTATCTGCCGGGGAGCAGTCCCCAAGCTGCCCACAGCCAGCGCCGAGCCGCCAGGTAAGATTCCGTGGCCACCTGGTCCAACTGCCTCCTCTGACAGAAGAGGACACAGCTGCAGGGAGGAGAAGGCCTGGTGAGAAGCAGAGCCCGCGACTCCAGAGTGGCCTCCGTCGTCTCCTGACCCGAGAGCCGGAGCGTGAAGGAGGCTTTCTCGAGGTGGGTGGAATGGGAGGGCCACAGACCTCTCTCCTCAGGCAGGCCCTCATGTGAAGGGGACAGGGGTTGGGACGAGCACGTCCGTGTGCCTTGCAAGTATGCACCACTGAGAGAAAGAGCCCCTGAGCCCAGAATCCCAGGAGAAGCGCCACTCTCCTCCCAGCCAAGCACACTACCTCCTCCTCCAGGCAGCCTTCTGAGCTCCCCCCAAGGGTGGGAACCTTTGTCCTCTAGCACTAGGCTGTCCTTTCTTGGGCTCTCTCTTGTCCCACTTGAGTCCATCCCGCGTCTGCCTCTTCAGGGGCATTTTCCTTCTGCCTCAGCCTGCCTGTGCTCCTCTAGGGCAAGGAGTGCGTCGGGTCCTGTCCCGTCTCCCTTCGGCACATACAAGAGGCACTCAGCTTGCTGAATGAACAGGTGAAATGATTAGGCCCTGTCCCCAAACCAAAGGACCGGTAAACTGATCAGGGGATGAGACACAGAGGTTAAAATGAGGGTCCTAGGCCGGCTGCTCTGAATTAGGAACCCCAGCTCGGTTTCTAGCTCTGTGTGCTGGGAAAACTCCCTTCCCATGGAGGTTTGGGGATGCACAAGGACCAGCACAATTAAAACACAGCAAAGTCGCCATTCTCATTGCAGTCATCATCATTATGATGATTTTAGACACACAAGGAACAGAACGAGGCAGCCTATAGCTAGGGATGGGCCAGACTCAAGGGCCACAGAGGAGAAGGAGGCATATACCTTCCCCAGTCAAAGGCTGCATCTCAGCCGTGTCTCTGCATCAGTTTCTCCTGGAGAAACGTACCTCCCATCTAGTTCCTACTTCTAAAGCCAGGACAGATGCTGCCTTGGCTGCAATATTCTTAACCCCTGGCACGTGGTGGAAACGGCCCTCAACTCCCCTGGTTCCTGCTCTGTGACCCTGGAACAGTCCCCTCCCCTTCCTGGTCCTCCATGTGGAAGCAATGACATTTCCCTGCCCGCCTCCGTAGCTGTCCTGAGGATTAACGCGAGCAGACTTTGTTTCCCAAACTCAGTCATTCAGATGCCCTCTTTTTTATTTTTGCCTTACCTGCATATAATCATAATATTTTTAAATGTAAGGTGAGTCCTTTTTAATACTTAAATAGAAATAGCTACTGCAAATGGGAAACTGTAACATTGTCCATAATTAGGACACAAAGGTAACAATAAATACACTAAAAATGAAACAATAGAGTTACACTTTAACCTGATACTGTGGCTTGCAAGGCCCCGGCTGGGCGATCAGCAAGAGCTAGAAAGGTGTCAGAGGCAGAATGGCACCAACCAGAGGCTTTCTTCCCCTGGTAAGGAGAAAGACTGACAGCAATTGACAGAGAACGACCTGAGTCACTCTGTTCCTGGGTGAGTTAGGGCTGAGGCTATGAGCCCATAAAATTCACTCACCCCACCTGCAGCGCTTGGGAAGCCAAAGGTAGTTTCGGTGAAAGGGCTTTGGAAACAGTCATGCGCCACGTGAAGGCAGTGGACACTCCTTATCAGCTCAGCTCCCGCCAGCAACCGCATTTTCAGAATAAGCCTCCCTGGCTTCTTACTGAAGCCGCGTGTGGGTCAGGCTGAGCACTGTCTTTCCCAGGGCCCAGTGGAGAGTGGAGCAGGCAGGCTGGCTGTGACTCCCCAGTGAGTCCCACTGTGGGAATCACTCCCTAGCCAAACGCAGACTGAAAAGAGTCCCTGCGAGAGAATTCCAAATAAGAGGGAGGCAGCTCTTTGGCTAAGGATGCCTCCTCGGGAAGGTGCTGTCCCCTTCGGCAAGCTGTCAGAACTGACCTCCCCTAAGTTACAGACCAGAGGAAAACACTCTTTCCACTCTTCCAGGATTGGAGCGTGATTTCAGATTTCTGCCAGCCCTGAGCCGCCCGCTTCAAATACCCCTGAAAATATATGTCATGTGGCATCAAGGCCACCGCAGCGACCGCTAAGCGAAGTAGGAAGGTCCTCTGAGGTTCCCTGAGATCTTGGAGGGGACAGGAGGAGTGAGGGAGGGCCTCTGCCTGCTCACCTGGAAGTTCCCACCCAAGCCAAGCCCAGAAAAGAAAGTGAATTACCTACAAGGTCATTCAATCAGCCACCAAATGGCATTCCCTGGGGTCCATCATCATGTACAAAGCCATCAGCAAGGCCCAGCATCCCCCAAATTAAGAAGACGAGGGCACTGTCCTCAGGGACCTGGAGATTTAGCCAGGTCAGACCCACACACAAATAATTCTGATACTAGACATAATGGGACCGAGGAAGTATGATTCAGACATTTGATGCTTATCTGGCATCCACACCAGCTGGCCCTGATTTCAGTGGTGAGTATGGTTGACAGGCCCCTCTCCTCATGGGTAGGGCCATATAGTCCGTGAGTGGAGGTGTCATCAGTGACAACTACATCACCAGTGTGGTAAAGGGTTAGAAAGAGGACATAGGATGAGTGAGACCGCAGAGCAGGGTGCCCTGATGTCTGCAGAAATGAGAGAGGGCCTCCCAGACCGGCCACTTGAGCAGAGACATAGAGGAGACTACGCACACGAAGAGGAGAGGGGCAGGGTGGCGGGGGAGTGGCACAGATCCCGGGGAGCCTGGGGTGGGTGGCGCGGGGCTCCCTGGAGGGATGGAGGGACATCTATGGGCCAGGACCCACAAGGGAGAGGCCTCAGGGGGGTGGGGCAGGCCCTGCAGGCTTCAGGCTTCTGAAAGGGCTTCAGAATTTAGCCTGAGGGCAACGGGCAGCCCTTTTGGGGAAAGATATGATCGTATCTACATTTTAAAAAACCACTCCGGGAGAACAGGTGGGAAGAGAGAAGGAGTGGAGGAAGGGAGACGGGGATTGTTTGAAGATCTAAAATATCAAGGAGCATGAATGGTGCTGTTTGGCTGGGATGCACCAAGCACACATTGGGGCAGAGGTCATCGAGGTCGGTCAACTCATCGGCTCATTCCATTTATTGGAAAGTCCAGAATACGCAGCTCTATAGAGACAGAAGGCAATCTTCCCAGGCTGGGGATTGGCTAAGGATAAGGGGCTTCTTTTTGGGGGTGGTAAAATACTCTAAAATTAATTGTGGCAACAGTTGCACAACTTTGTGAATGTATTAAAAACCATTTGAATGTTCGTGTTAGATGGGTGGATTCTATCTAAATCAAGCTGTTAAAAAAAAAAGAAAAAGAAAAGAATGTCTAGGTTAGGTCCCAGAGGGCTCGAGTGGCAGGCCACAGACGGGAGTCGCAGCTGGGGCAGTCACCACAGTCTCGGGAGGAGCTGGAGGGGCAGAGCTCAGGCCCCCTCTAACGCCCATCTCCCGCCAGGCCGGAGCTTGCCACCGGCCACCGGAGCAGAGCAGCGCAGCGCCCTGTCTCCCAGCCTGAGGTGCAGTGCTGCATCTCTGGTCAGTTGGGAGTCTGAGATGAAGCACTGTAGCTCGGGAAGGGAGAAGTTGTTCTGCAACCATCAGCCTGGAAGCGGTAAGTCGGGGGTGGGCGGGGGGTGCCAGGAAACCGGAGGAGTATTTCCAGAATCCATACTGGCAGCCACTCGTGGTGCTGGGGAAATTCCTGGACTCAAGTGCTACCCATGCTGTGACCCGCAAGATTCTGGGCACGTCCTGGCTCCGCCATGCAGCCCGGTGTGTCCATCCTTAACAGGAGGTGCTGGACCATCACCCAGCACCCTGCCTCACTTTCCCTTCCTGAGCCCCCCGCAGATACTGCTAATCCGTCCAGACACTCATCCCTGAAGTGTTCAGATGCTGCTTCAGATCCTTCTCCACGATGAGTCCTGGGCAGCCACTGTTAATGCTTCAGAGCCGAGACTCATGCAGCATTTGTGGTTCAGACAATTCCTGAAAACCTTTCCGCCCTAAAGACAAAAGTCCTAGAGTTTGAGTTAGGGTCTTCGCTCTCTGCGGTCCTAACCTTGTCTCTGGGCTACTGCCTAAACCAGCTCGTGCATCTCACAAATGTCTGATTTCTCCTGGAGGCTCCAGACAAGCAATGAACAGCAGAGGAGAGCCACTGGCATAAGTACAATTTTCTTTAACCTCTCAACAAGCTTGGGAGGTGGGCAGTGTTGCAGGCCCATTTTACAGATAAGAAAAACAGAGGCTCAATTAAGCAGATTGCCCAAGGTCACACATTGATTGTGCTGAGCTGGGCCTGTACTCTAATCTACCTGCCTCTAGATCCATGTTTTTTTTTTTTTTTTTTTTAGACAGAGTCTCACTCTGTTGTCCTGGCTAGAGTGAGTGCCGTGGCATCACCCTAGCTCACAGCAACCTCACTCTCCTGGGCTCAAGGGATCCTTCTGCCTCAGCCTCCCTAGTAGCTGGGACTACAGGCATGTGCCACCATGCCTGGCTAATTTTTTTTATATATATTTTTAGTTGTCCAATTAATTTCTTTCTATTTTTAGTAGAGACGGGATCTCGCTCTTGCTCAGGCTGGTCTCGAACTCCTGAGCGCAAATGATCCACCCGCCTCGGCCTCCCAGAGTGATAGGATTACAGGCGTGAGCCACCGCGCCCGGCCAGTAGATCCATGTTCTTACCCACTGCCTGGGATTAGGGACCCTGGTACAGAGGATTTATTAAGGAGAGCTTAAATCCCACTCTAGTCTTGTCTTTTCATCTCGGGTCACTTTTAGTGAAGACAGACCCAAACACCTGCCATTAATCCTGTGGGCTCTCTTCCTCCTATGCTCCTCCCCAAAATCTCATTGATCTCACCTCTCATGCTGTTCCATTTTATAGTTAAGGAAAGTCAAGTCTCAGAGGTTAAGTGACTTCCTAGAAGCAATCCGCGAGGAAGTTGCCAAGCAGAGACTAGGAACTGGATGGTTGGTTTAAATTCACCCTCTGGCTAGAGATTCAGGAATACACATGACCCCCCAGCAGCCAGGCGTCCTGGGGGGCTGGGGCACCAAATGGTTTCTGGTCAACAATGTCATCAAAGTCTGGCCTTTGACTACAGAGGAGGGACTTTCCAGGGCACTTGAGGTTCCAGTCACTGTTCCTCCCGGAGCAATGAACCACATCCTGTGATCCGGGACACCCCACGCTGAGGGCCACAGACAGGGCTGAACGCAGAAGAAAACTCCAGCTGGTCCTTAGGGACGTGGCAGGCCTTGCAGCTGAAGGCCACTCTCTCCCACCTTGTCCTCACGGTCCAGTTTTCCCAGGAATCCCTTAGATGCTAAGATGGGGATTCCTGGAAATACTGTTCTTGAGGTCATGGTCTAACAGCCGGATTCACCTCCTTCCCACCGGGAGTTGCCCGGCGTGGGCGTCGGCTGGAGCGCTGGGACTGGCGAGGAGCAGGCCGTGCCCTGGAGGTAAGAGGCTTGTGAAACATCTTTTCGACCTTTCTGTTGCTTTTCTTCCCACTGTGAGCATTTCGTAACGTCCCCGTGAGGCTGGATGTGGGAACTTCAGCGCTGCCGCACTCTTGGGAAATGTCCCCAAAGCCACTCAGCTGAGCAGTGGTGGAACCAGGACACCAGGAGGCACATGTTCCTCATCCCTACCCGCCCCGGAACCCCACTTGCCAGCCTTACAATAAGGGCTGCAGTCTCCTGTCCACGTTGTCAATAAACTACTAAACGTACATGAACTTATTTTAAAAGTGTATTAAATCAGATAAACTAAAAACCGTAAGTCTTGGTTTGATTTGGAACACAGCCAGGGAGAAATGGAAAATTTGCATCACGATAAAGACAAAAGCTCAGAGCTCCCTCTTGTGGTGTCACCGCCCGTCCGGGACCGCTCGGCTCCACCCGCACCGATGAGCGCTCATCTTGCTTCGGGACGCGAGACTCGGATGCGGGTCTTCTTGCGCATGCATACACACGTGCACGCGCACACACGCACACTCGCGCGCACTGAGATTCCCTTCGCCCCATCCCTTTTGCGCCCGCGAGTGCGCAGGACCTGTCCCTTATCAGACTCCTCTTGTCTCTACTTTTACTTCCTCATCCTACTTCATCCTCAAAGCTCCCCTCAGGCCAGTGAGGTTGGTGAGGCTCCGAGAGGTAAAATGACCAGCCCAAGGCCACCCAGATAGCACAAGGCAGAGTTAGGATGAATTTCAAGTTCAGTGTCCTATGGCAATTTTTTTGACAAAAGTAAAGACTACAAAAACAAAAAATAAAGAGGCCGGCCTCTCTATGTTACTATATAGGGAATGCCACCTGACCAAATGATGAAAGGCTTAAGTAGTCCACATGCAAACTAGAACTTTCCCCAAACTCTTGCTAGTGCATTTCACGGGGTTGGTAGAGATGGTAGCAAGTGTCATGGCCCTGGAACCCTCATTCTGGGGTCTGACCCCCCACACTCCCAGGGGCCAGGCGGTTCCCACAGGTGTCCCAGGCTGTCTTCCTCACAGGCCACGTGTAAAACGTTTAGGAAATGAGACTCCTTCCCTCTCATCCACACAGAGAAACCAGATTTGCTAATGATAATACTACCGGCTCCCACTCGTCTACATCTCGCCGGGCACTGTGCTGACGCTCCACAGGCATTGCCCACTCAGTCCCCACAGCGCCCCGGCGAAGTGGGTTCTACTGCTCAGCGAAGGCTGAGAGAGGGTAAGAGACTGAGCTGAGGTCACACGGTAGGGAGTGGAGCGGCTGGAATCAAATCAAGTCTGCGTTTATGTTTTAGCCGTCACGCTGCAGCCCCCACGGCCGCGTGGCCCGGCCTGGCTGGAGGGGCTGTCTCCTGATGGCTCTCCCCGGGGAAGAGGACAACAAGCCTTTGGTGAGACCCAGGTGGGCTCCCCTGTGCTCTGTGACGATAATAAAGTGCTGGACCTTGGCTTCTGTCCTGTTTCTTTCTGGGAACATGGGGTGGGGGGAGGAGAAGGTGAGCGAGAGCGCGGCAGCCCGGCTGGGGGAAGCCCAAGCGCCCCCATGTCCAGGCACTGCCAGAGGTCACACAGATGGGGATCAGGACCCGCGGCCAGCCAGTCAGAAGCCCCAGAAACTGCCCTGTCTGGGGACGCTCCCCTGCTGTGGAGGGTTAGGGGAGGGAGAGTGATCTTGGAGGCTCAGTGGGGGTGGAGGAGCACTGGGGTCTGGCCACGTGGCAACCCTCTCTGTCGGTCCCCCAGGTGTGACTGCCCAGGTCAGATAGGAAAGACGGAGCCTGAAATCTGAGGCCAGTTCACACCTCACGCAGGTGTTTGGACTCATAGTGAACTCTGGACTTTAGCCAGGCTCTGCAACACCAGGCTTCCGCTGGACCGCAGGCATCATGGCCAACACGTGAGGACACTTTTAGCATACGTGTCCTGCCTTGGCATGATCCTCCCTCCAAACTCCGCCACATGTTGAGAAAAAACTCACCCACCCACTGATAAACCACCTCTCACATGATGGCTCCCAGATGCAAAGGGCCTCCCGACTTCTCTCCTCCCACCCAGAAGGAGCTGAGAAGGCCTAGGTGGCCGCAGTTCCCTGCTGAGGAGCCTGAGAGTCCACAAAGGCACCAGCCACCTGGGGTCCAGGGAAGGAGAGGAAGAGGCAGGGCTGGGTGCTCCATGGCTGTCCATTGCACCCCACTGCACCCCACTGTGCCCCACTGTGCCCCACTGCACCAGCCACCAGCCAACACACCCTGTTCTTTTTCAGCTTTGAAATGGGACCCAGCCAGACACCAGGGCCTTCTCGAAGTTTAGTGTCCTTGTCCTTGCCATGGTTCCTTCTGGAACTCCCATTCCACACCCCTGGGGAATGATGGCCAGCTCAGACGGGGCTTCCTGACTCCCATACACGCATTACCCACTGCGGTTTGAGATTCCTGGGGTCTCAGGGTTGGGGGTGGATAGGAGTAATGGCAAATATGCGACCAAAGGCGCAACCTTTTTATTCGCCTCAGTGCAATTCAACAAGCACAGAAGGGGTGCCTCCCCGAGCCGATGCAGCAGAGAACAAGACGGCCAGAGCACTCGCGTGCTGTGAGAATAAACTCCATCACAGGCACACGAATACGAGATCCTGCACTCCACCTGCAGAAATTCAGGGATGAGACCATTTCTGAACACACCTCTGTAAGCAGTAACAGTTCCACACATCCCTAAATGCCACGCCACGGACCCGTGGAGAGAAGCAAACGGACTGCAGGTGCCAGGTGGAGACAGGGGTGTGGGGGAGAGAGCTGGGCTCAAGTGGGGAAAAGGCCCAGAGGATGCGATCTGACGTGGGAGGGAGGGAACAGCCAGAAAGCGGTGCTCCTCCAGCCTCCCTGGGTCCGGCTTAAGTAAGTGGCAAATTTTGGTGCCTTCACTGAGGCTGGGAGATCGGAAGACAGGGGTTTGAGGGAGGGAGAAGTTTCAGACATTTCAAGGTAGAAAGTGCCACGTAGGTAGTTGATGTTCACGCAGCGGGGTAACGTCAGGGTGATGACAGGAGCGGCTGCCCCGTCACCTCCCTGTTTTGAAAACTCGACATCTGTTGACGCAAGCCGGGGCTGCAGCTGCGTTACAGAGGTGGCCATGATTCAGCTTGTGAAATCTAGGTTTCTCCCGCCCTACACTTGTGCAACCAACTCTCTCAATGTGAAAGCAAGACTCTTCATTTCCAGCATAAATTTCAGGATCCCTATGACTAATCTTTCCATATAATTCTGCCTCCGAGCCAAACAGGATAGGGTGCATGGTATGATCCCATTTTCATTGGGTGGAAAAGACTCTGTGTGGGTCTATACCAATAGCTAATCCCTGCAGGGCCAGACATTACACTGAGCTCAGCATACTTTATCTCATTTAATTTTCCCAACCACACTTTGAAGAAGGTGCTATCGTGATTCCCATCTTCCAGAGGAAGGAAATAGGCTCAGAGAGGTTAAGTGAGTTGCCCATGGTCACCCAGCTAGTGATCATTGGGATGGGACTTATACTCCGGCAGTCGTGGCCTTTGTGTCTATAATCATTACCACTCCCCCATTTCTGCATTTACATACTTTTGAATATAAATGCAAATAAAAAGTGCAAGCATATACCTACAAAGTTGTTACGAGTGGTTAGTTTTGAGAAGGGTGATGGAGGTGCATATTATACAGTTCTGACTTGTGTTAAGTTGTCTTCAAGAGAGGCCGGGCGCGGTGGCTCACGCCTGTAATCCTAGCACTCTGGGAGGCCGAGGTGGGCGGATCATTCTGAGCTCAGGAGTTCAAGACCAGCCTGAGCAAGAGCGAGACCCCATCTCTACCAAAAATAGAAAGAAATTAATTGGACAGCTAAAAATATATACGGAAAAAATTAGCCGGGCATGGTGGCGCATGCCTGTAGTCCCAGCTACTTGGGAGGCTGAGACAGTAGGATTGCTTGAGTCCAGGAGTTTGAGGTTGCTGTGAGCTAGGCTGACGCCACGACACTCGCTCCAGGCAAGAGAGTGAGACTCTGTCTCAAAAAAAAAAAAGAAATATTTGTAAAGAACCATGGTTAAACAGCTAATGAAACGATTTATTCAGGTTGGGTGGATCAGTGAAGCTTCACAGATATTGTGACATTTGAGTTGGGTCGTGAAAGATAAATGGGAGTTTAGAAAGTGAATAAAAAGTAGAAGAACATTCCTGATATTGGAATAGTATATGCCAAAGCACAGAGGTGTGAGATAGCCCAGTGTGTTCTAAGATCTAAGAGTCTGGTGTTTCTGGGATAAAGGAGAGAATATAGTTTTGAAGAGTTTGAGTCACCTGGATTTGAATCCCAGTTCTGCTACTTGGTAGCTGGGTGGCCTTGGTCAATAGCTTTGTAACATATGCTAGGAGACTGGACTTTATGATGTAAACTGAGGGTGTTCCTAAAAGGAAAACAAGCATATTAGGTTTTAGAAAATCACTATGGCTGTAACTAAGAGGATAAATGAAAGAGGGTTCAGTGAGGTCAGAGAGACAAGTTAGGAGACTCTTCATTCAACAAATATGGATTGGGCACCCATTATATCCACACACTGGGGCACTGAGAATTCAGCAATGAACAAACAGGCAGAATCTGCACCTTTGTGGAGTTTTTATTTTGCTGGGGAAAACAGACATTAGGCAAATACAGACATAAATAATGTAAGCACCATGAAAAAAATTAAGATTAGAAAGTGAAGGGTTTGAGGCTGCTATTTTGTGTAGATTGATCAAGAAAAGAGTCTCTGAAAAGAAGAAGTTTGAGCAAAGGACTGAAAGAAGTAAAGGAGCTGATATTTGGGGGAGAGCATTCCAGGAAGAAGAGATCACTTTGGGGCAGATGAAAGAGAGAGAAGCCCTGGGAAAAAGAGGATGGCAACCAAGATTTTTCTTTTGCTAACAGTTTAGCTAGCAATATGGATTTTGAGACAGCTGTTTAGGGTAAAGGATATATTATGACACAATGATAGAATTTCCCTGTATACCCTTTCAACACACTTCTGCTTTGCACTGGTATATTTTTACCCAGAGTCACATACTCTATACATGATATAGGAATATTTATTATTAATCCAATTGTTTGTTGAATGAAAGAATCAACTCCCTTTTCCCCTATGTGTCTGTCTCTAAATTTGCCAAACAGAAAAAAGAAATCTCAAGAAAGAAAAAAGTGGAAGATTTCTGACTGATTTGAAAAATGAGCATGCAGTTTAATTTCAAGTATTCAAGAATTATGATTTCATAAGCATTGTTTATAGGTTTCCTTTTTAATTTTAATGCCAGTTTGCTACAGTACAATGCACTTATAATGACAACTTTGTTCATATATACTTGCTGCTGCAAATCAACCATATTTCATTAAATAAAGATATTTGGAAACAAACTCTGGGATTAGCAACTGCCTTCAGGAGCAGAAAAACTTTTAAGTTGCCAGCAAAATAAAATAGTGGTAAGTACATACCACTCCTAATGAAGAGGGCAATTTCTGTTGTGTAGTCAGTGTCACCTTTTCTCAGAACTTAGAAATAGATGGGTGAAAAGAAAGATAGATGGATCTGATCCATCTTTAAGTTCAAATTTGGAATTAAAAGGAAAAAAAAGACCTAAAAGGAGGTTCCCCCACCCCAACAACGCAGCAAATCTTGTAGCCATCAGGGCCTTATTGGGCTCTCTCTATATAATACAGCAAACCAAACACCTTTACTAGCAGCTCAATAAGGGCCCTGATCTGAGTTCTGACTCAACGAATAGAGAGTAGAGATCTCTAGGAATGTCTGTTGGTCTTGAAGAACACTGATGAGATTTCTGGAAGTATCCTCTATCATCTATTTTTATCTTCCTCCCTCCACTCGTTTCACCTTTTTGTTTTTGCTGTTCAAAATCGTTCTGTGCAGTATTTCCTCCATTTCAAGGCTCTGTTCTTCACCACTAAATTTTAGGAATTCCAAACTATCTTGCAGCCTAAGGTTCTACCTTGAACATGGAGAACATTCAAATATGACATGGGGGGATGACTTGGGTGACCTTTCACACTCCTTCACATCCTCCCATTGAGCGCATTTTGAGGGCCAGTGCTCACCACATCCAGCCACTCCACCCCCTGCCCACGCCCCAATATCCCAAATCCTTTGCCTTCTCTCCCTTCTAGGTCAACAAATACTTTAATAGGTCCTTTTGAACAGATGTGGCCTGTAGATTTATGCGACGACCCTTTCGGAAATAATTTGGGGTGAGGAGAGAGGGCGGCCTTCCTCTCCAGGAGAGCCTTTACGGTGTAATCTCTAGTTAATGAGCCTCTCTCTGGGTCTCAAACTGGGCGAGTTATTGTCCGTGTCCGCAATTCCGGAGAAGAAGAGAGTAAGAGGTAAACGTCCTCCGTCCCCG
>CAUYSK010032198.1:0-59336 GCA_963575035.1 Avahi laniger
TGGGACTATAGGCATGTGCCACCATGCCCGGCTAATTTTTTCTATATATTTTTAGTTGTCCAGCTAATTTCTTTCTATTTTGTAGTAGAGAAGGGGTCTCGCTCTTGCTCAGGCTGGTCTTGAACTCCTGACCTCGAACGATCCTCCTGCCTCGGCCTCCCAGAGTGCTAAGGTATCTTGTTTAATACTGACGCAGATTTGAAGTTCAGCCGTGCATTGTGTGGGCGAGTTAACCTCTGAGACACCCACATTTCTCTTTTTCCAGTTCCTATGTTAGGATCCATTTCATACTATATAATTTGAATGATTTCAACATACAAATACTTTTTTCTTCTAAACAAACTTCTTTAGGTCCAAGGCATCTAGAAGTCCCCTTTATGTTGGATCTTCTTTTGTAATAACAGTGTGGTTCGGAGTGGCCGAATTGTTCAGAGAGGACAGGAACAGATACAGAAGTGAGTGGGTGGACAAGAATTTCCGGAGAGAAGGAGAAGGGACGGGGAAGGTCGTTATTTGCTTTTTGGCCTGTTTTCAGGTGCCCTGAGGTCTGGAATCCTCCAGCCCACGGCCCGCCTCTCGCCTGGTCTCAGGTGGGTGCAGCTGACCGCGCGCCAAGGGCTGTTCCTCCCGCGGCCTGCCTGCCTCTCTCTGCACCTCCGGGAAGCGCGAGTGTGTACGTAGACTTCCTGATGTGCCCCAGGGCTGCATTTAAAAAAAGCATTTTCCCCTTAATAAATGACAGAAAGTGTGGATTCAGTTATTCTTTGAAGACATTAAATCTATATACAGTGGGAGTAATAGGCATTTAAAAAACTTCCTCTTTTGACAGAGGCCAATCTCACCGGGGTTAGGTGATACCTCATTGTGGTTTTGATTTGCATTTCTCTAATGATTAGAGATGTTGAGCATCTTTTTATATGTTTGCTGGCCATTATTCTGTCTTCTTTTGAAAAGTTTCTGTTCATTTCTGTTGCCCATTTGTTGATGGGGTTGTTTGATTTTTTCTTGTTGATTTTTTTGAGTTCTCAGCTGCTGCAATAGTGACGCCATCTTTTTTTTTTTTTTTTGGAGACAGAGTCTCACTCTGTTTCCCAGGCTAGAGTGCCGTGGTGTCAGCCTAGCTCACAGCAACCTCAGACTCCTGGGCTCAAGTGATCCTCTTGCCTCAGCCTCCTGAGTAGCTGAGACTACAGGCATGCGCCACCATGCCCAGCTAATTTTTTCTATGTATTTTTAGTTGTCCAATTAATTTCTTTCTATTTTTAGTAGAGACGGGGTCTCGCTCTTGCTTTTGGTTAATTTTAAGTAGAACATATTTTGGCTTTGTATTCTCTCTCTCTATCCCTCTCTCTCTCTCTCTCTCCACACACCACCCCCCACCCCAGCCTGTCTCTCATCTGCCTAGAGTTTTGCAGTTACTTTCACCCGGTCCCTTAAACTTCCACATCAGAGCCAGGACTTATAATGTCATTTTATGGTTAATGCCTCACAATCATAGTGGGATATTGCAAATCCAACTCCAAAGCTAGCTTAGTCTGGCAAAAAATCTGTCTCAATGTCCTTCATCTCTCTAGACCAACAGCTTCCTATTAATATTATTAAGCTCTAGCTCCAAGGAAACAGGTCAGCAGCAGTTTCTTAAGCCCTGCCACCCCATGCCCTGTATGCAGTCTATGTTCCTGGCTCTGGTTCTCAGTGTTCCCTGGAGCACTTTCAAGCTCCTTCCTGACACTCCCTGCCCAAGATGTGAAGCTGTCCCGTGGTTTCTGTCCTGTGGTGTCAATTTGCAGACTATGTAGTAGTTCCCTTTTGTTTCTGGTTCCCAGAGCTGTTTGGCTCTGGCATTGGCCTTTTTCTGAATAATATTTATTTATTTTATTTGCATGTGTTTAGAGCAAAGGAGTGTGTGTCCAAAAAATGAATTTACTAGGCCATCTTGACCGGAATTCTCAGCAAATGTTTTCATCTCTTAATGACTGAATGGGATTAATCTGTAGCTGATTGATTTGATTACACTGGATCTAGCCATGTAGATGGTGTTGAAGAAAATAACACATAAACCCTAAATTCCCAAATATGTGCATTCACTGGCTGTATAATCAAAGGTTTTTAAAAGCTGTGATGTGATATTCTAGGTGGAGCTGTGAGTGGGAACTAGCTGGATTTAGGGAGGGGCCCTCGAGGCACTTGAGTCAGAGGGAGACACTCTGAGATATTCCTGAGGTCTGAGAGGAGATTAGAGAGATGGGCATTGTTATGAGTGAGGTGAGCGTGTCTGCTAGTCAAAGTATGGTTAACTGTGTCTGGTGTTTTGAGAACTACCCACTCCTCCCCACAGGCTTTGGAGAAGGTCAGAACTCCGAACCTAAGACACCCAGTTTGGGACCAGTTTAGACTGCCCATCTAAAGCCGAAGATAAAGAGTGACACTGTTAGAGGCCTTGGGACCCAGCTGGCCAGCCCTAGATCCCCAGCAGAACAAGTGGGACCCAGGTCAGCTCTGTACATTCCTGTAGATGATGACCAGATGACCTCAGAGGTCCCACCTGATGCAGCAATATTATGACTTTGCAAAGAGCACACATCACCGCTTCACACCAGAGCTGCTTGGTGTGAAGCTGTTTTCCTCCTAAGTCTCTGTAGTCCTAAGAGCACAATAACCAATGAGCAGATACAAGACGCACGTGGCTTGCAGAGACTACAGAGCAAGGTCTATTCAGTACTAAAAATCAAGTTAGTATCATTGAAGCAAGTGCAAACTTCAAAATGAGCCTTTTATCTGAGGATGGTTCCTGTCTATACAGTCATAAATTAAATGGGAGAGTGCTCAGACACACACCAGCACACCCAGCTAAGAAACATTCGTGAGTACCCGATATGTGCCTATCATCTTGGCAGCACTGGAATACAACAGTCCCCATCATGGAAAAATCCAGTTGTCCACAGGTTAAGGGACTATAAGCAAATCATTGTGATGCAATATTAATTCCACATAGATGATTTGGAGAGGATGCATAGAGAGAGATGAGCCAAGGGAAGAAAAGCGGAAGAGGGTCCCAGAAAGTCAGAGAGGTAAGAAGAGTTCAATGGCACTCAACAGACACACAATCTAGTTGTTGATCTGGGGTAGGGGAGCTATAGAAATGGAAGTTGAAAAATCAGGTAAACATAGATTATATTCATCTAATGTAAGATGCCACTAATTATAAAGTGAACTATTATTTCATGTGCTACCAAGAAAAAAATGTTGCTAATTAAATAATCACACACCATTGATTGCAAAACATCTCAATTTCAGAGAGGTTAAAATGCAAGGCAATGTGGCTCTTAGAATGGATGAAATATGATAATTACAAAAAGAAGAAATGTAAATGATGAATTAACATTAGAAAACAGTTTTTTTAAAAAATAAATTCAAACCAAATATGGATATCATTTTTTCTTATCAAATTGGTAAAGTATTAAAAATAATGCTCAGCATTAGCAAGGGGATAGTGAAATGGGCAAACGCAGGGTAAAAGTATAAATTAATACTACCTTTTTGGAAATCACCTTGACAACAATGTGTCAAGAACCTAAATATGTATGTATTCTTTGAGCCAGTAATCCTGCCTGCAGGAATCTATCCTGCATCCATATTGACAAACTCAGAAGATTATTTATGTACAGGCATGGAAGGTTACTCATAATAATAAAAATGTAAGTTACATAAATGCCAAATTATCAATAAAATATAAATTGTGGCATAATCATGGAAATGTTAGTCAATCGCTGAAATATTTGATCGATTATTTAATAACATGGAGACAATCTCATAATGTCATAATAAATTTTTTAAAAAGGGAAACAAAACTCCACTTAGAGTATAACTCAAATCTAGGGAAAAGGTGCTTAATAAAGACTAGAAGGAGAGATAATCTTGGTTAACTTTGGGTGGTAGCATTATTGGCAACATTTTTTCTCCTTATAATTTTTATTATTTTTCAATTTTTTTACAATGACTTTGTTTACCTTTTACAACCTTTCCTTCTCCCAAAACAGACGTGTTTTTCCAAGTTCTACTCATAAAAATTAAATTCTAGAAGAGAATGCAAGGCTATGCATGAAGACAGAATGCCCAATAGGTCCCCTTTATGTTAAATAGTAATTACACATGATCGTCATGAATCCTCAAGGTTTTCTAGTACCCGTGAGACGGGATCCAATTCAGGTCAGACACAATTTCCATATTTCTCAATCATATAGATATTAATAATTATAAGCACCCACTATGTGTTAATACTATGCAAAATTTACAAGTTCATCACCCAGACAGATTAGAAAAAAGAAGTTCCGAGAAGCTGAGGAAGTATATGTGAGGTCACACAACTTGAACATGGCAAAGCTGGGACTTGAACCTAGGTCTCTCTCTCACCAAGGACTCACACTCCGTCCCCTGCACCATCTGCGTCTCAAAGGCAGATACTTCCATAGTATGTCCAGAGGAATATCAAGGAGGAGCGAGATTCTATTATTTCCATCAGTGAGTGGGAGAGATTGTGAAATAACCATGAAAATAGTATGTCTGTTCCTGGAGGAACCTCACAAATGTGAAGGACAGAGACAAAGCTCTCTGACAACGTGGAGTAGAGTGGATACACACGGGGCCAGCCTCTCAGTTTGTTAACTGCTAAACTCAACTCCTGAGAAACCAGTCCTTCCCATCGTTGCTGGACACTACGATAACGGTGCGACACTGTTTACCCACCTGGTAAGGTAAGGCGACTCGTGGAGCTAGTGCTTGGGGCAGGTGAGCCATGAGAATGTCGCTTTGTGCCTGTAAAGAAGAAAAAGAGGATAAGGAAAAGCAGGATTGCGGACAGATTTGTTGGACAGGTAACTGTTCATCTGGAATGTTATCAAATTTTGGTCTGAAAACAACATATAGAAGAAGGTTGGGTGAGGTTGTGGGGTGGCGCATATGCTATGGTCCAGAAAACCCAAGAGCAAGCACGGCCTTTACCTTGGCGGGAGCAACTGTGCTCAGTTCCTCTGGTTAGCAGGTTGGTATGTTGGGGACCAACGCACCCCTGAGCAGGGCTGCAGCGTAGGATCACCAGGGAAGCTTCCTAGCCATGCAGCTGCCTGAGCGCCACTCCCAGAGTACTAGGGTGGAGGTCTGACATCAGTATTTTTCAAGCCCCCAGATTACTCTAATGTGCATCCAGGGCAGAGAACTACCAGCTGGGGAAGGGAAAGTTATAGATTTAGACCTAAGGAAGCAGGAATTGTGTCCCTGTTTTGTCCCTATAGCCTCTGCTCTACTGGAGCTCAAGCAATTAACTGGGTCTCTCTGAAGCTCAGGTCTTCATCTGCAAGATGAGAATAACGACCATTCCATCCAGGTGTTCTGGTGAGGATGGAAGGAACAAGATGGGGTGCTCAGGCACGGTGGGAGACTGCGCGAGTGCTAGGGCAGTGGGGTCTCTGCACTCCCCAGCAGCTGGCAACAATTCCTGTTAGGAAGGGGAGTATCTTCGTTCATATGAACAGTTTAATGGGTCACCAGGAGGGAGTGAAAAACCAAACTCCAGGGTGGGATCAGTAAGGAGAGAGCAGAACAAAGGAACAAAAGCAGGGCTGAGTTGTTCTGCAAAAAAATTTACAATTTATGTGTATACGAATGTATACGAATGTATATACACACACATTTACATATTTTACATGTGAACATAAATACTATTCATTCATTCATTTTGCCATCTAGAGTGGGAAGAAAGGCCTGGAAGCCAGATTCAGGCAGCGAGGGAGGTGCCCGCAGTCTGAGCTGGCAGAGGATGTGTGTGAGTCCATGTGAAGTTACTTCTGTTGGGAGTCCCCATGGCCTCCCCCATTTTAGTAAAGTCTACTTTATATGCAGAGGCTTGGTGTGAGTGGAAACTGTGCTAACTGAGGAAGTCCTGTCTGTCAACACGGCCACCGGTAAGGATGACGAGGTGGGCCACAGACTGGCCGGCATCGAGGAAGCAGAAGCCGGGGCTGGAGGGGGCGATGGGCTGTCCCTCCCCCCGACACCTGGTGAGAAGTGGAGGCATACACTTTGGATGTTGCTTAGACCATTTCATTTTAATCTTACAGAACAGGGTACAGAACAGCCCTGACGTTCTGTGTTACTGTTAATTATTATGATTTCTGGCAGTCGTAGTAGTGTTAATAGTAGTAAAAATAGAAAATCAATGCAAACACCTCAGACCGATAAAGACTGCTAATTTGCAGGAGGTGAAAGAAGCTATATTTGGCAGGATCTTATTTCTCCATTTTCCAGGTTTTACAGATGCCCTGCATGTCAGAGTTGGTGGAAAACACAGAGGACTCACAGGTGGCTGGAACTGTGCTTCAGAATCCCCTGAGGTGATTTCATAAATGTGGCTTCCAGGGTCCGTGCCTGGACCCTAAAGCAGAACCTCCAGGGAATGGAGCCAGAAATTTGCACTTTAAAAGTTTGCCAGGTGGGCCTAAGGATCGTTGGTCTAATGAGGCGTTGGACACTCCCGGGGTGAAAGATTTACCCGAAGTGATACTATGGGTTAGGGCCAGAGCTGCCTGGCTGCACAACCCCAGTGGATGCCACCGACGTTGCATCCTACAAAAAGAATGGTGCACCCTGAGTGTGCCGGAAATCGGCCCTGACTGGGGGCGTTACCAGGATGCGCGTTCGTGCCTCTGACCTTGCCTTCCCGAGCTGCTCCTGCTCCATCAGAAACGCCTCTGTGTCCCACTGGACCTGCCCTACTGTGGGGACACCGATGACTCATGCATTTATTCCTGTACTCACAAGACTTTTTACTTGTCTCGTTGAACCTTTGGGACAGGGTCTCTCAACAGCGGCACTGTGACACTTAGGCCGCACAGTTCTCTGTGGTGGGGGCTGCCCTGTGTATTGGAGGATGTCCAGCAGCATCCTTGGACACGTCAGCAACACCTCCCTAGTCGTGACAATAAAAATTTCCCCCAGACAGTGACACATGCCCTCTGGGGGCAAATGTGCCCTCAGCTGAGAACCACTGTTTTAGGATGGAGCCAGGACTTAGATGTTTAATTCGGAGCTGTGAGTCACAATTTGGCTGCTTGGTCATTAGTTACAGTCACTCCCTTGTATCAAGCAGTCACTATGGCCCTGGCACCGTGTGAGCTAGGAAGGATGAAATGTGCCTACAGCGTCCTAACACTCTGCCAGTGAAATTATTCCCATTTTACAGGATTTGGAGACAGAGGAAATTTAAGTATTAATAATTTGCACAAAGTTACTGAGTGTGTGTGCTGGGGCAAAATTTAAGCCAAGATCCTTCAAAGTTCAAACCTAGAGAAACTTTTCTCCACAATTTTTCCTGCTCCTTAGCCCACCCATTACTTAGGTTTCCTTCAAGTACAGTCTCCCAGATTTGCCTAAGGATAAGAAAAACCTGGGACAATTACTTTAACAAAAAAGGGAAAACAAAACCAGATTCCCAGGCCCGACCAAGCCCTAAGAGCCAGCATTTCCGTAGGGGACTCCTAGGGACCCGGATATTTCACAAGTGCCCCAGGTGACTGATCGTCAGGCCAGTTGGGAAAACTTTGTGGGATAGAAATTTCCTTCTTCTTGTCTAACTACTGGAAAATATGACACTCTGCTTTTCATGGATACTCTTGTGAAGCTGAGAGACCACATTTAATGTTGCCTACACAAGTACTTGAACAACTGCAAAGCACTCGACAACTACAAGCTTTCAAGTTTATTGCCTGTAGAAACATTCACTACTACCAGTTTATTTCATAGGAAGGCTTGGTGCAATTGTGGTGTTGTTTTAATAACCTACTGTCATCTTCCAAAAGCCTGCAGCTTGATGGCTTTTCCTAGAAGCGGCTTTCACCCCTTGGTATGTTCTTTGCAGACACTGAGTGAGATGGGGACCTCTCGGGGCCTTGGGGCAGTGAAAGAGCAGAACTGCGAGCCCTTCTGGAAGCGCTATTTTCTCTGCATGCTTGATTAAACACTCAATATATCAGAAAAGGGATGAAACCATCCCATCTCTCACAGCCATGAGTCATACCCAGGTAGCAGGCAGGGACGTGTGAAATAAGCCTGTTCGTGATTTCTGCCGACCTTCAAGCAGCACCACGGACCCCTGGGGGTGGTCAGGTTCTGAGTCAGCCTCCCACGGACTCCCTCCCGGTTCACTGAGGTTGTATCCCTGGAATCATTTTCCCCTCCGCAGCTACCAAATTACCTATCACGTTACTCAAAGTTTCACTCATGGGACTATACCTCTCTTGCTCCCTCCCATTTCCGGGGGAAAAAAACATCAGAGACAGAGTTGGAAAATCCAGGTCCAGATTGAGCTTCTACACTAAAGTGTGCTATACGGTGCCGTGTGTGCAGAAGGCCTTGGGACAGGCTAACACGTTACTGGCTCTTGGATTTTTTGTAGAAATGTACTGTCGGTGGTTTGCAATCCTGGCTACGTATTAGGATCATCTGGGGGAGTTAAAAAATATACACATGCTGACATCCGGGCCCTTCAACCGTGAGATGCTGTCCAGTGGGTCTGTGGTGGGGCCTGGGCACGGGCACTCTAAAGTGCCCTGATCTGCAGCCATGAGTGAGAAGCGCTGCCTTCAGGGAATGCCCAGAGAAGATGCTTCTTCCAGCTGTCAGGGGAAGCCTTCTTTCTTCTGAAAAATTGGTGTGCTTTGTCCTCATGGGTTATGTGAACCTTGTAAATGGTTTCTTTCCATTTTTACTTAGGCTTCCAGGACGCTCATGCCCAGTTTGGGACTCAATGCTGGAAACTGTGGGGCCTATTTAGCCTGCATGTCTACACACTAATTAACAATTGCCCTGGTTGGCTCTATCTATACCAGCTCTACTTTATGCCACTGGTTTTATCCTGCTTTTTAAATTTTTTTAAAAAAATAATGTTTAAATGTATGTGATTTTAGAATTCTTAAATATGTTATAAGTGAGGCAGTTAAAATAAAAACAAAAGAACTACATCAGTGCTGCCATTGCTAAGTTTCATTCTCCTCATGTATAAAATTTAGAAGACATCAGCTTCAGGACATAATTGTGACGATCAAGTGGGAGTACGTGTGTGAAAGTCCTTAGCAAAAACTGTGAAGTACAATATAGCGTTTGTTATTATTTAGTTTATAGTCAAAAAGAAGAAAGGTAGGGGTCTGTGTGTGTGTGTCTGTGTGTGTGTGTGTGTCTGTGTGTGTATATGTATCTGTGTGTGTGTGTGTGTATATGTATCTGTGTGTGTGTGTGTGTGTGTGTGTGTGTGCACGTGTAAAGTAGCTAATATGTCATCTTTGGGAAATAAGCACTTTAAGGTCAGGAATTACATTGTCCTTGACCCGTGGCATGTGGTTGTTTAAAGAGTAAGCAACCCAATCAGTCAGCTTGGGGCAGAAATGTCATCACCACATCTTGTGTAACTTGAGGTATCTTTTGACAAATGAATAGCTTTCAGATATTCCAAACTAATGTCCTTGGTTGGTTCAGCTAAAGGGCAATGAATCCAATTCATCAAGAGTCTGGAGAAGAGGACAGTGATGGAAGTGACAACCAAGGCTGTCCGCCTTGGGGCGAACACACACCTAAGACTTGCGACATCATGAGGTTAGTGCTAAACCCCAGTGATTTGTGGTTTAACCTCAAACAAATAATTTCCCTTCTGCAAAATGGGCCAGGGTTAGCCTGGGCAAGCTCAAGCCTGCTGGGGAAAGGGTGATTTAAGAGCCCTTGAGACCAAACGTCATCATTGTTAATGGTCTGAAGATAGCAATGCTATTATAACACAACCAAATCCCGCAGGGCAGAGGGGGATGCTGAAAGACTGAGGTAGGAAGGTTTCTGTCAACACACTAGGCATTTTCAATCTCTTTCTTTTAGCATATTGCAAATGACTGCCTTTATGATACCCACAAGCCTCCGATCATTATTGCTAAGCATGTCTGCCAACATCTGCTTTGTACTCCATTTGGGCAACTAGCCGCTGTCTGAGGCCTCAGAACAAATCGTCATTTTTACCCCTTCACGGCCTTCAAGAAAGAGTATCAAGGGAAGTCCAAGTTCTGCAGAGACTGTGTTTAGAGGGCTTCAAACCCACCCACACCACCCTGAGTAGTCTTCCAATACTACATAAATTAGAGCTGCATATTCAGAGTGTTTAACAGTATCTTTTCCCCACAATACAGCCCCCGTCAATATACTATGCTTGCTCTTGGGTGACTTGATTATGTCTTTTCATCACAAAGAACAGCAGTCAAAAACACAAGAGCTCTTCAGATACGCAACACTGTATGCTATTTAAATATGGCTTTTTAAATATTTGAATATGCTTTGAATTTGAATTAGACCTATGAATGAGAAGTCCCCCAAAATGCCCACAACTTTTGACCCAGTAATTGTACATCTAGAAATATGTCCAATGGAGACATTCAGAAATGTGACAAAGACATATATACAAAGAGCTCCACTATTATATTATTTATATCTGCAAAAAAATAAAATAAAAGCGTGTAACTTAATTGCCCAACAGCAGAAAGGTGGTTAGGTAAACTGTGCCAGAGCCACAGAATGAAACATTAATATTACATTGCTATTGAAGTTATATTAATGAAGAGTTTTTAAAAAATAGGTAAATGCTTACAATTCAAAGTTATGTGAACAAACCATAATGCAAAATTAAATAGGCTGTATGGCTTTAGCTGTGTAAAAACACACAGCAAAAGACCATAAGAAAATACACTAATGTATTGACAGTGATTCATTGTTGGAGGGAGTATTACAAATGATTTTAAGTTTCTTATTATACTTCTCTATATTTTCCAAATTGAGTAAGTTCTGTTTTTGCTTTAAGAAAAAAAAAGCAAATAAATATTTCAATGAATGTTTCACAGCCTCATTTACCAGAGTGATAATCCAGTGGAGTTGGAGGAGGCCCAGATGACGGGGGTGGCATTTGTGTAATATGCATCGTCACCAGTGTGTGTGGGGGGATCCTTCTTAAGGGGCCCGTTTGAAGGAGTCAGGTTGGGTGCCATACAGGATGGAAACCACTTGTATCCCCACAAACGAGGGTAAGGACTACAGACGGTCCCCTTACATTGGCTTGATTTACAGTTTTTTGACTTTATGATGGTGTGAAAACGATATGCACTCAGTAGAAACTGTAAACAACTGTTCTGTTTTTCACTTTCAGTATAGCATTCACTAAATTACATGAGATATTCAACACTTTATTATAAAATAGGCTTTGTGTTAGATGATTTTACCCAACTCTAGGCTAGTGTCAGTGTTCTGAGAATGCTTAAGGCAGGCGAGGTTAAGCCACGGTGTTTGGTAGGTTAGGTATATTAAATGCAATTTCATCCTACTATGTTCTCAACTTATGATGGATTTATCAGGACGCAACCCCGTCGTAAGTCAAGGAGCATCTATATTCCCTAGTCAGAATCCTTGTGTTCATGGCTAGAGAGGAGGAAAATATTGCCAAATATAGCCCTTTCAAGAGAAGGAGAAAGAGAAAAGTTTAGAATTTGAAAGCTAGCATTGCAGGGCTGTAAAAGCATAATATCATCATACCTTGAAGAAAATTAAATATATGGAAACCAGCCTAATTCCATGAATGCTGAGATTTCTTATACCTCTGACAAGTTTCTGATATCCCATCTACCTCATCCTTTATAGTCAAAAAAATCATGTGAAACATGACACAGTCATACTCTGTGTATATCTTCCCGTGTGTAGGCAAAGGCACTTGGTACCTGGGTATTATGTGGCATTTGGGGTAATACCTAAGAGACAATGGTTGAGTGAGTTTGAGCAGCCCTGCATCTGGGACAGAACATAGACAACAATGAAAAACATTAAAAGAAAGAAAAAACAGTCTTCTCATTTTTAAAGTTCCAATTAAGAGATTAACTCAATGTTTTTATTTGGTAATCAGAAGAACATACATGTACTTATGCATTACTAGATGCTGGAGGAAAATTAATACACTGAAAGACTGTCAGGCTTATCTATGCAATAAAGATTTACAATAAACACATCTTTAATTTTTTTGAGAGCAGCTTAGTACACTCTGTTCTACGTGACATCCATATGATTTTAATTTCGCATTGGGGCATATGTTATGGCATTTGAACAGATTATTTTAGTACAAAGCAGCATCATAGGAACAGAACACCATTCCTTAGAATGGATGGCTATCCTCTTGCCCTCTGATGTACAAATGCAGATTACAACCTGCATTTTATCTGCCAGAAGTATATTTGACATCATGGAAGTACATTCTATCACCACCATGAACTAAAAACAAGTCCATTTTACCATCTTCCCCTTTGGGATAGCATTTTCAGAACACATCCAAAAATCCCTTCCTTATGCTTCCAAAGAACTATTATGATCTGGGTTAAGGTTTGCGGTTTTGGTTCTGCTTGTCTCCTTTTGAGTCTTGCTAATGTTCTTGATACTAATCCAGATATTTCCCACAAATCCTGCTGAACAGCAGCAACACCTAAGGCTGAGATGAGCTGAGTTTTCCATTCACACATGGCCAAGCCCTTAGGAGAAAGTCTACAGACCCATGGGCAGAGCATGCTAGGGAGAAAAACCCTGTGAGAGCAAAAAATTGTGCTCTCCCCTCGGGGAAGATGATAGCAACATTATATTACCCTCAGAGCCTTGGGCAACTGATCTCCTGTAAGGGTTTCCAAGCAGAAAGTAGCAGAGAAAGTTTCCTTTCTCCTCTGTCCTTTTCCCAATCTACCTCCTCCTCCCTACCTGCCCCTGACCCACCTTTGATACCCAACACTTCCTCACATGAACTACACTGGAACAAGGTGCTTTTGTTTTTCCCATTATTTTGTGTTTCCATGTAATAAAATGATGCAAGCAGAATGGGTTACCTGGACAGAGGCAAAATAAGGAATTTGTGAAATGCAGAAAATGGGAGAAGAAAAGAAGGGAAAGGAAAAGGAAAGGGTTTGAGAAAGGGAGGACACTTAAATCAGATGGGGGAGAATCTGGTGGTACAGTGGGCACAAGAGCTCATAAAAACCTAACCACGCTCTACAAATGAAAATAGCAAATATATTAAAAAATTTTTACAGCATATAAAATTGTATAAAAATATCATCAAAGCAAGAATAAAGGAAAATGTATATAGTTCTATCTCTAGAATCATTTACTAGACAATACCTATGGCTGTAGGTTTTTACTATAAATCTATGTATATAGATATGTGACCGTATTTCCGTAACGTCACACACGTACCCACTCAAAGACAAGAGAAGTAGTACACACACCCATACCCCAAGATGGAGCACAACAGAGAAGCAAAGACTATATACAAGGATGTGCCTCCAGGGCAATCTAAAAGCCATTCCATAGCTTTTGGGTTTTAATGAGGTTTATTTTAAATGAGTTGCCTTGTGCCATAAACTGACTGAAAAATGTCTCTGCAGATTCAGAAGTCAGCACCCACGAGGATACATGGGTGAGGTTCAGGAATCATGCTGAAGTTGACCAAAGCTGAGAGGATGGGTCTCCAGTTGGCACTGACTCTGGCCGGGGACAGCCAGCATTTACCCGTGGGGTGGCGAGGTCTCCCCAGGGGAGACTGAATGTGCCCTGAAAGAACTGAAAGGGCCCACTCTCCGCTCTCTGCTCCTCCTGGCTCAGAAGATGACAACTTAGGCTGTGTCCAAGTGCACTTAGTGGAGCCAGTGTCAATCCACTTCCGCTTGTAAGTGAACCAGAATAAATGTGAATTTATCTCAAATATGACTTCCAACATTTTGAAGAAAAATGGGTGAGGTGGAGGGATTATTTAAAAAACAATCAGGAATTCATGTTTAAGTTTAACCTGTATGCACCCTTCAGTTCGGGTCTCCCACTGCGCAGCCCCCCTCTTGTTTAAGGTAAAAACAAGAAGTTCTTTCAATGAAGTAATTCTTGCTTATTACAGACTTTCCTGGAAGTGCACCTGGTCTTTCACAAATGTTCAGCGAGAACCTGCAGAGGTCTACTTCCCATTTTTCTATCCTCCCTGGACCCACGTTCACGTATCAAATAAACTCTGTCTAATGTAGATAGAAGACTCTGGTACCATTCTAATTCTAGGTGTCACCTCTGTGCCCCTCTGTGCCCAGAGAGAAAACCTTAAAAACTGAAATCTGGCCTTGGCAGGTAATATGTCTCTTGATTCCCAGAGGGATATTTCATAGGAATATTATCACTGCTCATTACGATTTTTCCATTAAGTTCATTTTCTAAGTGATAATGAGGCCTTTAATCATAGATCACAGTTGATGCATTACAAGTATTACTTTCCATTTATTCATGAATAAGATCCAATATAACATCATCACTACAACATTATGTTCTTTAATGTGCAATTTTGCCACAGTTCAGTGCTATACCAATCATATTACCGGTGGAGCAGAGCTATGCAATGATTTCTCACACTGCACATATAGAAGCTCTTATTTGCTCCAAGAGAGTCCATTTTGGGTTTTAAAAGTTTCAACTTGTATTCTAAATAAATCTACTGGTGTTTCATGTAAATTGGTGTCATCATTCCTTTTGGAAGAGCATTCTCAGATAAATCCTGTTTTGTTGTTTTGGGTTTTTGCTTTTTCCTAAATCCAAAGACCAAAGAGAGGTTTTTATTTTTGTTTTTTCCTTAAACTTGGTTCTGATAATTTTCTTCAAATTACCTGCAATTTCTCATCTCTTATGATAAGCTATTTGTGTGACTATACTTAGAAGATAAGCCTTTAGCAATGTGCTTGGCATATAGGAGATGGTGAATAAATTTTCAGGGAAATTTGAATTTTGTTTGCACTCACAAGTGGGGCGTGGAATTCAGTTTGACAATTCTGCATGTGTTTTCTGAATGCTGACTGCGTTCTGGGCACCGTGGTGGGCCAGTCCTGCAACTCCTGTGGGGCAGGTGGGCATCTCAGAATCAGGACAACAAAGTTTCCAATTGCAAAAAATAAATAAATAAATAAGTTGCTTGAATTCCCTAAACCTTCTTTATGTGGGATGTAATACTTCATATACATGCTTCCAATCTCAGTATCTTTTCTATTTTTCATTATGAAAAAAAGATTTTGTACTTTTTTTTCTGTTGTTTCCCCCATGCCCCACAGGGAACATTACAAATTAATTTCTATCTAAATCTCTACTCAGATGTTAAAAAAGAACAGAAGAAAATATATTACATATCCTATCTATGTAAATGAAGGTGACCCATAAGAGAATTGGCAATAAAAGACCAGTATCCTTATTCCCAAAATACGGATAACAAAATCGATTTCCATCTTTTCGATTCCTTTCTGTCTCACGATCCGTGAAACACTGCTCTTTCGTGTTCACTTTTATCTTTGTAAAGGCATGGTTCTGGGTGGCAAATATAATATAATGGCTGAAATTCTGCAAATGAATTGAACATGCGCACTAGAGTATTCTCTGGCTTTCAGATGTTTAGATGTCATCTTACTGTTTAAGCATATCAGATCCATAATGGTATCCTGTCAGATGTTTTCAATAGTTTTTAAAAGCTCCAAGAATTAAAAATGAACAGTGGGAGAAAGTCCATTTGAACTTAATAGGTTAGAACTGGGCCTCTTGTCTGCTGCCATATTATTAGGGCTCATACCTAAGAAAGGTTGGCACAAATAAAAAGATGGAACAAAGACCTCCAAGAGGATGGGTTGTTTTGCCACTGAAATGTACCACATCAACACAACTTGGAGAACTCCATTTGTCACTTTCCACCCAGAGAGGTGTAGAACATGATTTTGTCAGTGGTGGGACTGTCCCTACTGCGGTCTACGTACACCAGTCAATTCTTCATTCAGGTGTGCAAGCCCTTGCTTTGTGTGTGCAAACCAGAATAAGATGCCGTAATCTGCAATGGAATAATGTTTACCCCATATTGCTGCTCAACTTGGAGAACATTGTTTCAAGACAATCAAAAAACCACAGAAAATCAGCTAGAGCTTTGGAAATATTGTCCTTCCAGGCAATACTAACTTGGAATAATTATTTTAATGTTTTATCAGCTCTAGTATCAATTCACAGTATAATGATAGACTGTTTTATATTCTTTAAATAGATAACTTTGCATTTTTACTCAATGTCCCTTCAAAACACTTTTTAACGATCTAAACCTAAGAGTGAGTTACATGGAGTTTTTTTGTTTTTTCTTACTGAGAGTTCTAGGTGAAGTTCTATACCGAATGACATTCTCTTCCCATTCTTTTTCAGCAGATTAATTGACTTACAGCGAATGAAAAACATTTCCATCTTTATTGGTGCTAGAAAAAAATGGCTATATTCTTGTTTCTTTTTCAAATATTGTTTGGTGTTACTTGTTTGATTATAAAACAAGGCGTGGACTTTCTATTTTGACTAGCTAAACAACTCCACATACAAAAATACAGAATAGAAATGGGGTAAAAGGTCCAGGTTCCAAGGTCAAGAATGGACATACACTTGGTTGTGTTTCATACCTATACAAAATCATACCACCTCTAAGAACATACTTTGCAACCTGATGTCCCAGGAATTGAATGGAGCTCATAAGCATGTTTTGTTTGACCAGCACACTGTTAAGATTCTGAGTTATTAATATTAATAGTTGGCAGTATGTAAAAATTTAGAGAGGGCTTGTATAAAATCCTAAGTATCTGAGACCTCCATCCCTACATAGCACAAATCCAGTAGCTGAACACCAACTCCCGCTGTTGACCTGACCACCCCCACCTACTTGCTGTCTCCAATTGTTCACAGCCCCTACTGCTCTTGCTGTCTCCCTAACGGCAAAGCCCACTAAGAATGGCCATTTATCTCAATAACTGTAATGTGACATGGCTTTTCTCATTTACTGGACCTGCTAGGCTCCTGAACTCATTTGGATTTGTGACCACTACTAGGAAAGCAAGGAGGAAAGAGAAAAACATAAGTGTTATTATGAGGCAAAACGTACAGCTGACAGAAGAAACCTGTTCAAATACCAGCATGCTGCTATACATTCTGCACAAGTTCTTCAAATCTTTCTACTGGGGAACATTTCAGCGGGCAAAAGGCCTTGTAGACCACATACAGTCTCTCTTTTTCCTGTCTGAAGAAACACCAATTTTTGCCCTAGAAATGAAAGGATTTTAAAATATCTGTACTTTGTGCTTTTTAATGTAGAAATTAAATCTGCAGTGGGGAAAGCACTTAAGCCTATTGCCCAGCTCTTTCTTCCCATTGCTGATCCCACTTCATCACCAGCATATTCACACAATTTACTCTTGGGAAGGACTCAGAGATTCCTTTGTGACTCACAAACACATTTTAAGAATCACATTTATCCAAATCACACCATTTAGACCCATAAAATCACACTTGACTTCTACTCCCCTGGATCCCAGTTTTCATTTGGTTTCCAGGGGCTGTATCACTATTCTCTTTTCATGTTAAATCTACTATTCTTATTCTCGATTTGTGCTATTAATCAGCTCCTACCTGGTATTTTTAAAGACTTACTAAAATGCAAAGAATTATCTGACATATCTCCCTGATACTAATTCCCTTAGCACTTTATTGAATAAAAAGAAAAGTGATAAAGTCAAACCACAGATATTTTCAAAAGAAAATGACCAGCCAGTGGTAAAAAATTTCAGTGACTCCTTAGTTATGGACGCTACCTCGTGAAAACAATGGGGTTCTCCCCTAAACAGTATAATCATCAGCAGAAACATTCAGGTTTATATTAATGAATGCACAGATAAAATAAATTAAGCATCAGATACAGATTCCTATAGAATGATCTCCTTTAAAAAATACAAACAGAATTTCATATATAAATGGAAAAAAAATTATAAGAACAAATTTTAAGTCTGAATGGAAATTGGAGAAAACAAATGTTCCTGACTCAGGAAAGGAACCAGAGACTAGAAGCATCATCTTGGCTGCAATGAAGGGCAGCGTGGCTGTATCCACCATCAGGAGCCAGTGCAAAAACAACTGCATTTAAGGTAACGGCATTGACAGTAGTAAAATGGCGATTACTGTGTGTATGGCTTTTTCAGGCCTCTCCCACACATCCAGGATGTCCATTCTCATCAGGCCAGACAGGTGCCTTGAAAACCAGGTCATTAGCAAAGGATTCTGAGGAAGTCCCTTCATGTTTTGTTTCTATTTGTGCAAAAATCTCAAGTTGTTTAGTTGGCTCAGGGGGAAATCCCTCCGAGTTCTAATTCCTCGAACCAACCCCCAAAGAGTCATCCCCTGGGAGGAGATGGAATGAGAGAAGGCCAAGTGGAGGGGGCTTGTTTCTGAAAGTTGTACACCTTCTCCAGATATGGGTCTTTGTGGAAGAAGGAGAAGAAGGAGAATGAAGAAGCTCAGCTAAAATGATGCAAGACATTGGCAGCCTCTTTTATTGTATATGAGGTCTTTTTTACTCTTCTGAATCTGAAAAAAAGAAAAAGAAAAAGAAAAGTGTCAATGCTGCCTTTCCCCCTCTCCACCCTCCAGGTCTGAGGAGAAGAAAATTTGGGGAATAAAAATAGGCGAGGGGCAGAGGGAACAATAGAGCATTTTAATACTAGTCATTGCGGTCTTTTTTGCAACACAATTCATTCTATCCATAAGGGAAAATCTCAGTGCAGAACTTTAAACATCATTTGAAATGTTAATGGTTGCTTTAAACTAGATTATCAAACATTTGGTTCATGCAATATGGGTACTAAGCCACCTTATTTTGAAATCAAGATGACAGATTTGCTGCCAGATCTGGCCAATTTGTCTCTAGGGTCAGTGGGATTGGAAGAAATCAGTTTCATCTTATCCCAACTGTTTCCATAGCAAAAGTAATATTCCTCTCCCTCTGAATTCTTGCTCCACCCTCAGAAGCTTCCCAAAGACATTTAAAGCAAGATATGTCCTAGCCAAAAATCACTGTGCAGATGGGTGAGTCACCTGAATTCTCCACTGGACCCAGAGTGAGGGGGTGGAGAAAGAAGACAAGGATGGAAACAGGACTAAGTTAATGGAAAAAGACAATATTGGATTTTTTTCACCTGCCATACTCTGCCCTATGTAACCTCAATGGTCTTTGACAGAATTTAAAACAACAACAAATCCCACTATATCACTGCTATTGGTGCTGCATGCTCTGCAAGTCGTCATGCCTTATAGTTAGCAAGTATTCCCTCCTAGGCAGGGCTCCAAAGGACTAGGGGTACAGTGGTTTGGACTTTAAGAAAGGTGACACCATCATCCACAGAGATGTCAGGAGTCTTCACAGAACATGCAAAGTTTCTCACTCAACTTTAAAGACTAAGATGTTCTCCTAAATAAAATTTAGCTGAAACTAGGCAGAAAACTGGTTGGGAGATAGAAGAACCCCTTCTGATCTATTGCAATCACAGTCAATTCTCAATTTTCCAGGGGTCATTGATCCAGGCTGGCTGCTGTTCCTGTTTTTTTATTCTGTTCTTGACTGTATGTTATGTTTACCCTCCATCAGCACATTCGCTCAACTTGGGAGAAATAACAGAGAAGAGAAAGGCTTCTGACTAAATTCCTTTACTCTGATACTAGCACTGATAAATTTGCCAGGGAGAGAAGGAGGTGAAACAAAAGGAGATGACATGCTGGAGTTTTCCCTCCGGCTACGCATCTCCACCCTGTCCCCCACCTTTGAGTTAAGGGGTGGAGGGAAGAGGTATATAAAGCAAGCTCTGTGTTTAAGTTGTGCCCGTGTTCATTGTCATTAAGAACAACCACCAGTAAAAGAACAAGAGGCATGTGTTCTGTCGCTGGGTCTGTGATCTGAGAGATCATCCCTGGCCTTCCAAACTCAAACTCTCTTAAAGTAACTTGTGTTTGTGAATCTCTTAGGGGACTTACCCTAAGGTGCCTAATATCATAGCTGTCTGCAGGATGATGTTCCAACCCAGACTGTGGACTCCTTGAGAGCAGAGAAAACATCGCTTTATCTTTTTTTTAATACTTCTTGCAAGCAGTGAAATGCCTGGCACATAGCATATGCCCAATAAATATTTCTTGATTGAAAAGAAGGGTTGAAGAGGCATGAGGTAGATGGGACAGATAACATATGACAATAAGTAGGAAGTTTCCCTTTGCCCTTTTTCTAATTTTGACTTTCAAAGCATGAAATATAAATTAAAATCATAAATACATTGATTTTACATTTTACTCAACAGCAAAGTATGATATGTCAAAAACTTTATATTCCTATGAAGAAGCCCAATTGTGGATGGACTGACTCCCAGACAAGGAGCACCTGCTCCCCAGGCAGCTTTGACATGGTCTGTAGATCAGGCCCGACTCACTCCAGGTCCCATATTTGTTTTGTGGTGTTTCAATTTTGCCATTTGTTTTCAGTATTTAAACTGAAATTGAGCAAGCATCAGCGAGACTACAAAGGATGTGAAAATGAGGACCCTGAAGAAAAGCATAAGAGGCCACTCTGTATTTCACTGAGGTGCACGACTATTTTTGTAATCGCTGCTTTGAATTTCACTGAGTCTATGTTGGCTTTTCGAAGGCTACAAAAAAGTAGTTAAATCCACCCATTCTTTTAAGAGTGATTGAAGAACTGAAATGGAAACTATCTTGCCCCATCTTGGGATAATTCAGGAAAATATTCAAGCAAGTGTCATCTCCTCACCTGCCCCTCAGCCCAAGACTTCTTACTTCTCACAAGGTACAGCTATGGTGGCTTTAAATTCTGAAGTGCAAACCTGTGGTGTGTGAATTCACAGAAATGTATATACTCTAAGAGAACGAGCCATAAAGACTGTTTCAGCGACTTCACTTAGAGAAATGGGCAATGTATTAAAACAATGTGGCCTTATTTCTTCCACCATTGCATGCTTCTCCTGCAGGTAAGTATGGGTCTTATAACCATTTGGTTTAAAGATAAGTGGTGATTTTGCAATAAGCTTCAAGTTCAAGTTAATGTGATTTAACTCTAAAAATGTGTTTATCAGTCATAATGTTTATTCCTGGACCCTAAATGGAGAGTCAATGAGGCAGCCCTCATGAAACTCTATCACTGGGCTTACAAAACATCTTAAACACGTTTCTTTTTCATTTTTCTTGGGTTTGATTTTTTTTTTACAGCCTGATCAAATGTCACCTAAACTCAGAGAAGGAAGGGGACTTGGCTAAGAACAGAGCTGGGAACCAAAGCTAGATTTTCAAGTCCCAAGAACTCTACTCTAGCTGCCTCTCTGTGGAGTCAATTTTCTACAAAAACAACAAAGTGATATACAGTCAGCCACTAAAAGAGTTATAAAAAGCTAAACAGAAAAACAAACGGAGAAGAGCAAATGTAGTGAAACCAAACCCAATTTTAAATGTCAAGTAGGATTTCTATTAAGCATATGAATGGGTCCTGGTTTTGTTTTTTATTAATAAGAACATATTAACAAAAAACATTACTTTAGAGATAGCTATTAGGTTTTATCCAGGCACAGACTTTACCATCCTAGGTCACAAGTACATAGCAGCTATTTTAAAAGGCTATTTTCAATGTGTGCATGCTTTCTTCTTGCCTCAAACAATACAGGATGTGATTACAGTAGAATTATTTTAAATTAATTTCACCACATATAACATCAATGCTACAGCACTGCTAAAACAAAATACTCTGATTATTTATTATTTCACCATAGATTACATAGATAGATAGATGAAGTCTGTAGGATTATAACTTCCTAAAACCTTGCCTATGCCATCATCTCCTAAAATTTACCCATTTGATCCCAAAATACAGAATAAGAACAGTACAAAGGATGGTAGTTCTTAGGTTCAACCCTTGCCCTCCTTCTTTGTCTTTCCTTTCGATACACTGCATGTGCTACCACTGAGAATAGTGATGGTGCTAAACTGTTTGCTCTACCTTTGCTATTTTCTCATCCTTTATTTAGACTGTTCTTTCTTTCTAAACTCAAAATATGCACATAACTGTCTCTGTTCTTCTGTCCCACCCTGCCCAAGGTATCTTACTGCTATTATGCTCTGTTTTAAAAACCTAGCACATTAATATTTAAGGATATAATGAAAATTGTATAAGTATCCCCAGAGTCTGGGCCGCTTTCAGCAGGTAACTAGAAGTCAGGTATCAGCAACTCTTCACGGCTTCTCTGGTGACAACTCAGCATCCCTGATTCACAGAGGTGCAGGTTAGGGTAGAGTTAAGCACCTCTGTCTGCATAGACGATTTTTGTTTCTGATCAGTCTTTGAATCTATGAAGTCAAGAAGCAGCCAGGGACTATAATGAAAGTCCTTTGGAACAAGTAAGTGAGGCTTGGATTTTAGGCCTGAAACGTTCTGACTGCTCTTCATGTTTTTCTCAATTGTATTAGCTCAGGAAAAGCCGCAAACGATTCAGAACGAATGAAAGAAAAACAAACAAATATCTTCTCATGTTTTCACTGTGGCTCCAGGGCATAGAATAAAAATAGCACATGTTATAGAGAGCTAATACTTAGGGAACACAAATGTCGTCATTTGGAGATCAGGGTGCCCTTCAGTGGGGAATGCTAAGAATAAGTTCAGAGGGGGAAGCTTGAACACTTGCTTGATACTGCGTTTTGAACAGCCTTTCCTGCATGTGGGTGTCTAGACAAGAAACGGCATAAACAACGTAGACAGTCCTAGTTCTTAGCTTTGGCACATATTTACTTCGAAGGCAGCTGTTATTTTAAATAATTTGTTACCAAGTTAATAGAGTTTCTTTTGACAAATGTATTGTTACTTGTGTTTCTCTAATCCCTTGCACAGAATCTGACAAAATGTAATTTTTCTGGGGGAAAATATTTATTTTATGATTACCAAAAAGTTTTATTTTAAAAACCCTGAACATCAGTATTAAGCAAAAAAGAAAAATCACATTTTCCCCAGCAGTTCCAAAATTTTAATCCTCTCTGTCATGCTGGGTTTCTTTTAAAATACAATGGTACATTAAGAATATAACAAGATGTCTGGAAGATGGAGTGAAACAATGAAAGCTTATATACCAGTAATTACAAGGGAAAAATTGTTTAAAAAGATTGATTTTGGCATTATCAAAGAGTGCACAATATACTTTTATTTGATATTTCTACTGTGTAGTTATTTGGTAAGAGACTGAGATATAAATAGCTATATAAAAAGCATGAATTGACATTAGTTTTCCTTAGTAAAACACAATTTAATTTTTTTAAACCCACACATCTTTCATCATATTATATATGTGTGCATGTGTACATGTATATATATATATATATAATTTCAGTTGCTGTTTTGATACTACAAATATAAATTTCAAGCACACAAAAATCTACAAGAGTACAATGGTAGTTGCACACCACCTTGTTCCATTATAATCCATGGGGATATTCATTATATACCTCCTTGAAAAGCACAAGGACAGTCACTGAACCTAAAACTATATAAAAAATCCATTGGTTTGAAATGGATGTTTGTAACCAAAAGAGCTAACTGTTCTGATTCACCGTGACTCATTAATGCTAGAACCATGAGTAAGTAACTGGCATTATAATTCCATGCTCCCAAGAGAATAAGTCCATAGCAAAAAAGGAACAAGGAGGCTTTTCAGGTTAACCCCATTTGACCACTTCCCACCCACATATAGTGGATTGGTTAATAAACATCCCCCAAATCCATCCAAAGAACAATTACGTTGGGTTTCAACATTGCTGAACTCACAGTACCTCTTATTGTTGGGTCAACCTACAACACAGCTTCCAAAATTAACTAGAAAATGACACTGACGTATATGAATCAAGATGTTTAATCAACAAAACCTTTTAGAGTCTAATTAATGAGATTTCAACCAGATGTATAAGAATAACAGGCATCTAAAAATAACATTGGAATTCCTTTCTCCATTTATTGACTTTGTTGTTCTCCTTGGACAGGGACATTGGAGGGGAGAGGTTAGACACTTGTCAAACTACTTGAAAAAATGAGGTTTTAAAATGCTTTATAAATACCAAATATTTCATGTCTCTTTGCACTAAGCCGCAGCTTTTACTTTCAGTTGAAGTTCCATGTGCTAATGCATATAACTATGTTAATGAAGTAAACGGGTCACAGGAGTTTTCATGGACAAATGGCTAAGAGAAATGAGACATTAGTCAGAACATGTGTTGTTATGATGACTTATCTTAATTGGGACCCAGAGCACTCCAGATGTTCGGTCCCTCTATGCTCATGGAAAATAACCTACACGGATGCTGGATCCTTATCCTGAGGGCGATTTCTTCACTAAAGAAACAAGCCTACTTTTTGTCCATACACAGAAGGCTACAACAAGATACCTTTCTAGAACTAGAGAAATGACATCATCCTCTGAGATGGAGACAAGTATAAAATCCAAAGAATGGGATTATCTACTTGCAGAAACTGCCTCGAGTCAGCAGATGTTGACTTCAGTGGCATGACCACTAGTAATGTGTATTACAAATTATTCATTACTAAAAACAATTAAGCACTGAAGTTACAAAGGCTTAATTTTTAACGTAATTAGAAAGATTCAAGGTTATTACTATGGCAGCACTATCTTGGGTGTGAGAGAAAAGGATGGGGTAACAGCTAGAGTGCCCAGAACTGTTCATGATCCTTGGCCTAATTTATACATCACATGGTCTTGGCATACCTTTGGGGGTGTGTAAAGATTGTGAAAATCTAGCAGACTAAGATGAACAAAAAATAATGAGTATATAAAAGTTTGAGAATGTCTGCCTTAAGGACAACAAAGTTTCATCAAGATTAAGGCCCAGAAAGCAATCGTGAATGACTTAAAGGGAACAAGAATAATAACCAACTCCAAGATATCAACATATCTGATAGCTAAATGTGTGGTCAAAAAAGAGACTAGAAAAAAGGGTGCCATAGAGAGGTGCTTCTTGCATGCAAGGTGACCCATGTCCACTCTTCTTGGCAGGTCCATCCCAATGGTAGAGACAGATAGCAGGATATTCTACCTTGAGGTCACAATTCATTAAGTAACTACTCTTACCGACTCAATTTGCCAAGCAACTTTCTGATATGATTCAACTTTCACACGAGCATTCCAGTGTACAGGGAGTATATATTTCACATTGTTCATTGGTGAATTGGCAGTCAACACTATGCACTGGTCACAAGTATTCATTTCAGTGTCAACAAATCCTCTGCAGCACAATCAACTCTTCCTTCTCTGTCAATACGGAAGTCCTTATTCTGCCATTGTGTAGAGCCCTTCTTGCTAATCAGCAAGCCTCTCGATCTAATGATCACATACCATCCTAAGCTCCCAGATGAAGGAATTGAGTGTTTCCCAGAAGAGACAGTTCTTACAGAACAAAATGATGAATCACAAAGTGGATGTCACTTTAAAAACTCCCATGGTAAGTATTCTCAAGATGCCAAACCTCTTCCATTACTGAATTGTCTTATATGTTCTCTGTGCAACATAAATTGGGGCAAAAGTTTGAACTAAAATGACCACTAAAACCACCGTCCTCTAAGAATTGTGAATCCATTAGAATTCTGATGAAAATCATGTTGACAGTTCCTTAGAACCAAATCTATCTTTCAGAAACTGGGAAAAGTATTAACTGAATGCAAAATGTCCTGTAAAGACTTCCATGTCTAGGGCATATAACATTAATTCAACTATGAGTGCACTGGAGATGAGGAAGCGTGTTCAAGTGTTGCTATGGCTCTGCACAGACCAATGCATTGATACCTTGTGTCAACCTCAAATCATAACCAGAGCCCTGTGGGAAGACATAGCAGAGACTGGAACAGCGAGGTGACAAAAGGAGGCATCAACTACAAGGAAGGTTTTGAGGGATCTAAAATAGGGCTCTTATTTATTCTGGTGTATAAAGACAGCCCCAAACTATTTTCCTAAGTAGTAGGGGGAAAACTGTTGTAAGAAAGAATAGATGAGTATGATTCCCCAGGATGAGAAAACTTGAACACAGATGCTTATGCAGATATGAAAACTGACAACAGCCTCAGTGAACCAGTGAATGCACACCTCCTGACTAACGGTAATGTGCCAGCACATTCATTGTTTCTCAGATCTCTGGACATGAACCTAAGACAGAAACGATTGCCATGGCAAAGACATACACGTGCCTCAGTTCCACGCACAGCCTGCTGCTGTTTGCCGCCTGCTCCCTGGATCTGCCGAGCAGGGCACACCTCCACATTTGCAAAGGCCCCACATAGCTTTCCCTACCAGCTTCACTGCAGAGTAGGTCATAATGCCCCATCCTTTAGGCAGCTAATAAAAATTTTTCAAAATATGAACATTATGAATATTAAGTACAACATGAGTAAGGTTTAGACGTATCCTTCTACTGTTTTTACTAATAACTTGGTAAATCTATTATGTTAAATAATAGCACAAAAGATATCTAACAAACTCAGAGTCATTCATTCCAAATTTATGTATGTGTTCCATCCAAACTAACTTATTTGGATAGACTCATCTATAAAGAAAACAGGAAAAACACATCCAGTTCTTCAGGGGACCCTTGTGAGCCCTGTAGCAAGTCAAGGCCATGAGACATCAGCCTTGTGAAGAATCGTATCATAGGCAAATTCCTCTAATGTACACAACAAACCTTTTGATCACAATTAGTTGTTCTATGCAAACCAACAAGAATATTGGCTCCACTGCCTCCTCCTTTTTCCTTTATTAAAGATCCTGAAGAGGAAAACATGAGCATCTTAAGAAATACTTAGGAAGTGCGGCCATAAGAAATACCATTTCCTCAGCGAGGAAATGAGCTGATAAAGTTGTGTCATGACAGCTGTAACACAACAGCTCCACAGCTCTGTGAAATACAGAGCTAAGAAATTGTTACATGGCCATAATATACAAGTATAATACCATCTTCTCCCCTAATATAAGCTTTATTTTGTTTTACCTCAATATGGTTTTAAATTTGGCTTTTAATTTTCATTTCCCTAATGATGTAAAAGATCTGTCAAGGATCTTTTAATGTGCTTATTTGCTGGTTGTGAAATTTTTATTCAAATTTTTTGCATGTTTTTAATGAGGTTGTTTGTTTTTTTATTATTAAATATTGAGAATTCTTTATGTAATCTGGATATAAGTCCTTTAACAGATATATGGCTTGCAAATGTTGTCCCAATCTGTGGATTGTCTTTTTATTCTCCTAATAGGAGCTTTTGAAGAAAAGAAGTTTTTAATTTTGATAAAGTATAATTTATCAATTTGTTCTTTTATGATTGGTACTTTTGGTGTCATATCTAGGAATTATTTGCTTAATCCAAGATCAAAAAGAGTTTCTCTTATATTTTCTTAACTAGAAGTTTATAGTTGTATATTTTACATTCAGGTTTATGATCCCATTTTGAGATATTTATAAATGATATGAAGTATAGTTAGAAATTCATTATTTTGCACATGGGTATTCAATTGCTCCATCACCATTTGTTGATGACTATCATTTTCCCACAGAATTCCTTTGCCTTTCATAAAAATTAGTTTTGCGTACACATATGAATCTATTTTTAGATTCTTAATTCTATTCCATTGACCTATTTGTCTACATTGATGCTAATATCATGCTGCCTTGATTACTATAGCTTTATAATAAGTCCTATAATCAGGCCTACTGTGTAGTCCTCCAACTATTTCCTTAGTTTTCAAACTTGCTTTGTCTACTCTGGATGTTTTGAATTTCCACATAAATTTTAGAATCTGCTTGTTGATTTCTACCAGAAAAGCATCCAGTAACTTAACCGGGATTGCATTCAATCTGTAGATCAATCTGGAGAAACTATCATTTCAACTATCTCTGGAAAATCCCCAAATATTTGGAAATTAAACATTACACTTCTAAATAGCCCTTAGGTCAATGTAGACATCAAAGTAGAAATCAGAAAGAATTTTGAGCTGAATGTGAGTAAAAATGCAGCATGTCAGAATTTTTGTCATGATGTTAAACCAGTATTTAGGGAAATTTATAGCATTAAATGCCTATTATTAAAAAAGAAAAAAATCTCAAGCCAATGACCTTAACTTTCACCTTAAGAAACTAGAAAAATAAGATAAACTAACCCAATAGCAAGCAAAGTAAAGGAAAAAATAAAGATCAGATATCAATGAAATAGAAAACAGAAAAACAATAGAAAATATCAATGATGATGATTACTAAAATGTATTAACCTCTAGCCAGATTGGTCAGGAAAAAAAAAAGAGAGAATACACAAATTACAAATATCAAAAATGAAAGCAATATCATTAAAAATTTTAAAGATATTAAAAGAATAATAAAATAAAAAAACCCTTTAATTTAATTCCATTGTGGTCTGTGAACATACTTTGTTTGACTTGAATTCTTTTGAATTTATTGGGGCTTTCTGTCCCAGAATATGGTCTATCTTCATAAATGTTCTGTGTGCACTTAAAAAGGATATGTATTTGCCCATGGTTGGTTGGTATAGAAATGCCAATTATGTCGAGTTGATTGACAGTGTTGTACAAATCTTCTTTTCCTTGATAATTTTACATCTACTTATTCTATCAATTATTAAGGAGATATTAATGCCTCTAAATAAATTGTGGATTAAAAATGTTTTTTCAGTTCACTTCATGTATTTTGGTGCATAAATATAAAGAATTATTATACTCCCTTGATAAATGGACTTCATCATTATGAAATGAACTTCTTTATTTCTGAAATTTATTTATCCCTGCCTTTGCTCTGATATCTACTTTGTCAGATATCAGTATAGCCATTAAAGCTTTCTTTCAATTAGTGTTAGGATGGTATACCAATTTACGTCCTTTTACTTTTGTGCTATTTGTCTCTTTTTAAATAAAGGCAGAACATCCTTGAGTCTTACAATCTCACCAACTCTGCCTTTTAATTACAGTGTTTAAGCCGTTTATATTTAATGTGATAATTGATATCTTAGTTCTAAGTCTATGATCTTCCTATTTGCTTTCTATTTGTCTCATTTGCTCTTTGTTTTCTTCACTCTTTTTATATCTTTTTTTGGATCAATTATTTTTATGATTCCACTTTATCTCTCATTGGCTAATTAGATATATATCTTTGTTTTGTTATTTTAGTGATTGCTTTAGAGTTTATAGTATATGCTCTTAATTTATCTCAATCTAATATCAAATGATATTATACCACCACCTTATGTATATTATTAATAGAACCTTACAATAGTATACTCCCATTTCTCTGCTCTTGGACTTTATGCTACCTTAGTCACACATTTTATTTTTACATATGATATAAACCCAACAGTATATTAATATTATTTTGCTCAACTAGTTAATTATCTTTAAGAGAATTAAATAATAAGAAAAAATAATATATATTTATCCATGTAGTTATCATTTTCAATACTCTTCATTCCTTTGTGTAGGTCCATATTTCCATTTGGCATAGTTATCCTTCTGCCTTTCCTTAAAATTTCTTGTGTGTGGAGGGCTCTACTGGTGATGAATTCCTTCAGTTTTTTATGTCTGATAAAAACATCTTTATTTCATCCTGGTTTCCAAAAAATATTTTTGCTGGATACAGAATTCTTGATTGAATTTTTTTTCAGCACTTTAAAAATGTTGCTCCACTATCTTCTCATTTGTATTGTTTCTGACATGAAGATTACTGTCATCCTTATCTTTGTTCATCCTTACATATGTGTGGATATTTTTCTGACTGTTTTTAAAATTTTTTCTTCATCACTGGTTTGGAGAAATTTGATTACAATATGCTTTGGTGTAGTTTTCTTTATATTTCCCGTGCTTGGGCTTTATTGTGCTTGTCTGTGGATTTATAATTTTCATCATTTGGCAAAATTATAGCCATGGCATCTTTAAGTATTTTCCTTTCCTCTTCTCTCTCTCCTCTACTTTGGGATTCCAAATATACATAAATTACTTGAAGGTATCCTACAACCAATGATGCCCTTTATAATAATCTGTATTATATTCTTTATTCTGCTTTTATTCCTTTTTCTGGGTTTTATTTTGGATAGTTTCTATTGCTAATCCTTTCACTACTCTTTTTCTCTTCAATGTCTCATCCCATCCAGTGTATTTACCATTAATGCCACCAATGTTATTCCACTAACACCATCCAGTGCATTTTTCATATCAGACATCGTAGTTCTCATACTTAGAAGTTTGATATCAGGCTTTTTAAAATATCTTCCATGTCACTACTTAACTTCTGAACATATGGACTACAATTCTAAGAACTGATTTAATGTCTTTGTCTACTAATTCTAACATCTGTTTTGGTTCTGGGTTGGTTTCAATTGGTTGGGTTTTTTCCTTATTATGGGTAGTGTTTTCTAGCTGCTTTGCTGCCCAGTAATTTCTGATTGGATGCCAAACATTGTGGATTTTACCTTTCTGGGTGCTGGATATTTTTGTATTCCTATATATATCCTTGAGCTTTATTCTGGGACACAGTTACTTGGAAACACTTTGATCCTTTTAAGTCTCACTTTTAAGATTTGTTAGGTAGGACTGCAGCAGCATTTAGCCTACAGCTAATTATTCCTCACTACTAAAACAAGACAATTATGAGCATTCTACCTACTTTCCTTTAAATAATGAGAGATTCAAGTCTGACTAGTGGGAACAGGCACTTTTCCCTGCCCTGTGTGAACATCAGGTTTGTTCCTCTGGTCCTCTCAGATGGTTCTTTCCTGGCCTCAGGTAAATTCCTCATTGCACGGGTTGCTCAGTTCAGTAGTCCCCCCTTACCTGCAGGTGATAATGTTCCAAAACTCCCAGTGGATGCCTAAAACCACAGATAGTACTGAACCCTATGTATATTAATACTATGCACAAATTTCTTTTTTCTTCTTCACAATTTCATTGATAGAAGATTCATTCTTACCACAGATCTTAGCAGCTTGAATATTTTTTTTCTTTCTTTATTAAAAACTTTCATCTTTTCACTCAAAAGAAGCACTACGTGGCTTCTCTTTCACATATCTGAATTACTGACATCACTATTTTTGTGCTTTGGGGCCATTATTAAGTAAAATAAGGGTTACTTGAACCCAAGCACTGCAGTACCTTAACAATCAATCCAATAATAGATACAGCTACTAAGTGATGAACAGGCAGGTAGCATATAGCATGGACACTAGACAAAGGGATGATTCATGTCCCAGGCAGGACAGAGCAGGACACCATGAGATTTCATCATTCTCTCAGAACAGTATGCAATTTAAAACTTATGAATTGTTTATTTCTAGAATTTTCCTTTTAATATTTTAGGACGATAGTTGACTATGGGTCATCGAAAATGCAGAAAGAAAAACCACTAAGGGTGAACTACTGTACTCTGATGAATACTCTTCAAATCTCTGGAGTTCTATTTCTCTAGAGCCCTATTATCTCCAGTACTTTATTCTGTTAGCTGTAGCCATCTTGGTCTTCTTGGATTCTTATTCAACTTCTCAACTCAAATAGTCAACCAGATCTGCCTATGTCCCTCCCTCTATGTTGCCTGAACATCCTCTCAAGGCAGTAAGCTGAGGCAATGGTAGGGCTCACCTCATTTACTTCCTGTCTCTCAGAGCTCACTGTCCTCCATTTCCTGATGTCCAGTGTCTGGAAAACCACTTTTTCACATATGTTGTCAGGGTTTTTTTGGTTGTTTCAGGTGAGGTAAATCCAATTCTTGTTACTTCTCTTTGGCAAGAGCAGACAGCCATAGATTACCTTTTGTCTACCCTTTCCACTCTTCACAACTGACTTTTAAATTTCATGCACCAGCATTCATAAATACTTCAATTTCCAGAATATTCAATGAAGGAGAAACTCCTGCTGAATTCCCTCCCTGGGACTTAGGTATTAAACATGCAAGGCCTAATTATAATCAATCATTTGAGAGACATAAAGGTGGTTATCTCCTACATCTCTATTAACATGGTCAAGTAATGTTATGGGTAAGTTTGTATTTCTGGGCAAGTATAGTAAATTATGGCAGATTCAAGAGCCTGTGTTATTACAAACATGGCTAAAAATGCACTGAAAAGAATTCATTTGTGTGGTACCCCACAAGTTTCCCAATGCCAGTGGAAAATTTAGACACCAGGAGAATCTTGGCTCAGAGACCTAGTCTTTTTATGTTAGTACATTTCTCTCTAGGGATAAGCAAGGTACTTTCAAATGACATCCATTCCTTGAAGTCAGTTGGAAAATTAGTGCTGCAGGGTATTAAACAGTACCTCAGTAGCCTTATAGAGATAATGGACAACTGTAATGTGTTCATTATGCCAGGATGTAATTTACCCTTTCAACACACACTACTTCCCCCTGTGCATGCATGGGCTCATGGGAGTTTGGGAATAACCAACTGTGGTCCAGTTTCCATTGTGTTTCTCTCTGAATGTTTACAATGGTACAACTATAAACCCTAGAGGGTTAGATCATACTGGGCATGAATAGTACCTGGATACTCCCTCTTGAAAATTAGAGAGAATTGGTCGCCAATGGTTCCCAGGGGTTGGAGCAGGGGCAGAAACATTAAAAATAGTTAAATGGACTCCCTGTGGTCTTCACATAATAGGATCCAAAAAAGAAATGTTTAAAATGTGTCTAGTTATATCTACATAGTATAAAAATATCAATATATCTACTGATATATATTCCCTTTTCTTAATTTTCTGAGGTTGGCTTTAATGACCAAAAATGAAGGAGTGAGACTGATCAATTATTTTCCACTTTATGCCACCAAGAATTAGCTTCAGTTCTGGTAAAGATTTTAGACTAAAACAGTACAAATCATTGAGCTCAATGCTCTTAAGTTCTCACCAAAGCAGTGATGATGACTGCTGTCATGTTAGTCACTGAAATTAAAATGCAAATTGTTCATGCTTATGTTTGTGTACAAACTTGCAAGTACATGGGCACACCAGGCCCCACCTGAAGCACTGGAAGATGAGGGTTATGGAGGGAAAGAGGGTTAGACATCAGAGAATGCTGCTTCTTTACTAATTACAGCCTGCTTACTGCCCCATGAGATCAAGAATCCTGTTTATTCAACAATCAAACTTTACACTTATTTGTACAATAGAATATAGAATCTATTTCATCACTTTCCCCCAAAAACTGTCTAATTCTTTTAGATACTTGGGAGTAATTCAGTTAAAGGGGGCACAGTTAAAATAAAAAGACTTTATGAATGTGATAAATTTAATCCGTAATGGCCACATGACAACATTATAGCAGATGTTTTTACCACAATACAAAAATGTGACAAGATTCAAGTTCACATATTACAAATTTGTGACTTGATTTATGCTGGGCTTTTCATGTTGTAGTAATTTAGGCCAGAGAGCAATGGGCCAGTTGCCGGATGCAAGACGGGGCAGGTGTCCAGGTGCTCAGTTGATAGCTGACACCATTCCTCCCCTGTACATTTTCTGGCTTGAGTTGCCTTGACTTGGGTTTAATAAAGTCTAGCAAAGAACTCTGGTATTTGAACAAACCTTACCCATAACGGTCTGGCTGAGAAACTGTCGTTTTGAATTCTATTTTATCTCTGTGTAATTCAATTCGTAGTCACAATGATTCAAGGAGGGCACACTCATTAGTTAAGTGATTTCCATTTGCATAAGCAAGTTGGTGAAAAATTGCAGGTATGTGTTCCCCAGGTATTATGTGATAAGTAAGACACCTGGAGTGAATTATTTGAATGGTCTTAAAAGGAAAGGTTTGAGAATTGATTTCATGCACGCAAGTAAAGAGAGCACATCATCATGGCTCAGCGCTGAAAGCTAAAGGGGCTGCTTTCTTTTTAATAGATGTGTGAAGAGTCATGTTCAAATTTCTTCTTAGTCTTCAACCTGATTACCCAGCATTTATTCTTTAAAAGTATTCTAATCAAACTATTCAAAGAATAGCTTAGCATCAAATATGATGCCTCCAGGGAGGTATGATTTAAACAGAGGCTGAGATTCCAACAAAAACCACTCCACAGAAACTTTCATGTTTAGCTTAATATTATGTCCATGTATGAAGGAATAACTAGGAATGAGCCCATGTGATAGCTGAAACAATGAGGTTTATATAAAAGGTGAGAGCAGGCTTCTCAATCTAATAGTTCAAAGTGTGGAGGGTAATGTAATTTGAATGTTCACATTTTTAAAACAGTGGCATGTTGTTTATGAAAAGGGAAAGCAATTCCCACAAAGCACATCACGGTGTATTCAATAGGTTCATTCTAACTTCGGTTTTGGATTGTCACTGCCTTTAGGACTAATTCTTGCTGGCAAACTGTATTCTACAACCAACCATATATGTTGCCTCCCACCATAACGCTGAACAGATTACTGGTTTCACTTTTGTTTCAACCAAAAGTGGTAACTCATTCACGGTTAAAAAAAAAAAAAAAATGTGAAAACTGAAAACACAGAACATTTCCTATTTATGTCACACAATTCACAATCAAAACCTCGTAAATACATTAGCAGTATGTGTTACTCCATTCCAGCTGTCCAATCAGCCAGTCTAGAATGAACTTTTTATAAAATTTAAGATGAAAAAATGGTAATTGGGAAAGGAAAGAGTATAGAAAGCAGTTGTGATGAGAAACTATGGTGTAGGGGAAGAGATGAACAATAATTGGTACAATAAATTATTGAAAAAGGGACAATAGTACTCTTTAAATACAGTGAAGTATTTTTTTTTCAGGGTATAAGAATATATTAACAACCACTATTTCAATTTTAGGTATGATTCTAACAAGCTTGCACTAAATTGCACATTTTATGGAAAAATGGAATGAGAATGATACTCTTACCATCTGTTTTCTTTGAATCATTCCCGACGTTCGAGTGATCCTTCTTGTCTGTCTTATTTTTACCATCTTTCAAGTCACCTGAAGGTAATAAACATGACAAACAGTGTATGTATACAGCTGAGGGGATGTTATAAACATCTTTAAACCTGTCAAGGTAAAAAAAAGTCATGAAGGAGTACATGTCTGGGTGTAAATATCTTTTGTAACCACATGTTAGATCCTGGAAATTGGATTATGATTGAGAAATTGAGACTGAAAGTTTCCATTAAACAGGATTGTACTTAAGTCAATCATGTTTATCTCCCAAGAAAGGTAGCTCGGCTTTATTGTTGGGCTATGTGGTGAGGAAAAATCTGCAAAATGGGGATATTAATACCTACTTTATAGGCATATTATAAGGATAAATGCATTTAAAGTATGTAAGTACTGAATGTAGTATCTGGCATATCATTCAATGACAGTTATTATTTTAATTAATTATCTGGTCAAAGTGTAATTTGTAAAAGTTGAAAAACGCTACTCTTAACAAATGTAAAATGAACACATGTCAAAATGTATTTAACCTATTTATGCGGGAACCAGTGAGAGAGTAGGGATGGTTCTAAGAGCAGTTAAGAAACTAGGTATTTCTAGGCATTTTAAAATAAGATTGCTAGGTTAGAGACAAAACTGGTTAGGTTCTACAGGGCAATAAAACTATAACCTTTGGGGTTATCTTCTCTAACAATCAAAAAAAAAATCTACAAATTAGCGTCTAACTTTACAGTACCTATGCTGGAATCAAATAGTAAAAAGCAAAGTTATAAAAACAGCCACGTTCTTCAAGAGCAGGGGTCAGCAAATTATGGCCCCTGGGCCAATGTGGACTGCCGCCTGTTACGGCAAATAAAGTTTTACTGAAACACAGCCATGCCCATTCCTCTACACATTGTCTCTAGCTGCTCTCAGGCTGCAACGGCAGAGTTAAATAGTTGCCACAGAGCTGTGCAAAGCCAGAAATATTGGCAATCTGTGCGCTACCTCCTGTCTAAGATAATTTATTAATAATAATCCTTGGGTAGGTCTGTTTTACAATATGCCAATGTGATAGATGGAAAGATTAGGGACCCCTTCTTCCAGACTTATTTTCAAGTTTTGAATATTTTTCTTACCAATTTTACTAATGGCAGTGTTTTTTTTTTTTAGCCTGCAAAAAACCAAGAATATATTACTACTCAAATACTGGTACTTAATGAAGCAAAAAGACTGTAATCATAATTGGAGTAGGCAGGGCTTCCAAGATGTGTGCGTGTGAGGGAAGAGATTTGTCTTTTCTCACTTTCTTTGTGCCAGGCAGTGTGCTAAATGCTTTGCATGAATCATTTCTTTAACTTCTTATAACACTTCCATTATAAAGGCATATTATTGAAAGTAGACGAATTCGTCAAAGATTCATTCACTAAATGGCCAAACTGCTGAACAACCAACTCACCAAATGATTGAGAATGTTTTCCAGGTCTGAGTTTTCCCTGACGTCACTGCAGCCCTATGGACAGACACCGGCCGCTCCACTTGTGCCGAGTGGCGTGGGCTGCCCACCGGCACGTGCTTCACACGCATGATGGACTCGCACCTGCATCTCCCTCTGGCAGCAAAACCGCTCCTGTCAGCTACCATGGATCTGGTTTAAGCCATTTGTCTAACAGCTCTTGAACAAATGGCCAATTGATCTTCCTGGAAAGTAATTTTGCTTAAGTTGACTTGTCGGGAATTGACCTGAAACTCATACGATCACCTCCATTTTATGGCTGAGAAGCCCAAGGCATAGACAAAGTTAATTTAGCACAGCTACCCAGACGGGCTGATTGTAGAAGCCGAGCTCTCTACTATATTTACAACTTCCCTACAAAGCTCAGGTTTTAGATTTCAGACTTCTGTTTACTATTTCCATTTCTAAATGCGTTTGGCCTAGGAATCTATAAAGAAATAATTATCTAAGGATAATTCAGGACCATTTTTGACTGTGACATATTCTACAAAGCACACATTTTTAATGGAGTTTGACAAATCCTAATCTAAGTTAGAAGTCAATAACTTAGTCAATAACTTCCCGGGTTTCCTCTCATTTTTAATTCTGAAATGGGATGAACTGGCTAGAAGGACTGACAAGGGGAATCTACTATGGTTGGGGTGCAAGCAGGAGAAGGTTAAGTGGAGGACACAGTCATCCCCCTCTAGCACCACAGACAGTCAAAAGAGGATTCCTTCAGCGTCCCATGAAACTGTCCAAATACTGGCTTTTCCGTGTTTTAGGGAAGCCAGAGATGAACTCAAAGATCCTCAACCTTGAGCCCTGTAGTCAAACTAGTTCCTACTTCCCTAAATGAGTCTTCAACTCCTAATTCACTGTATTTTAAACATTTCGGGTTGCTCTGAACTGAAGCTTTACCTACAGTTGCAGCAACACCAGATGTCTTCTGGTCCAATTTGCTAGATGCTAGCCAGCAGCCCATGGCAGTCTCTCTTTTCAGCCAGAGTTGAGGAGGCTTTGGGAGGAAGTAGCCTCAATGGAGAGGAAAGCTTAGAGGATCCTGTAATTGCCAATAATGGCCCAAACCTCGAGAACTCCCCTAACCAACGTCCTTCAGCTCTAACCTGGAAAACATCCCAGGCAGCCTACAGAGAAGGGTGCTGAGAAAGTGACTCAAGCTTGTTTGATGACATTCCTTGAGCAGAACCCATTAGGTAATTTCCCATGGGTTGTATGGTGTAATGGCCAATGTGAGCTATTACTCAATAAACGGGGGAAGCAAAAGAACCTTTCTGTGCAGTTATAAATCATTTTAATTAGGCTGCTGTAACACAGTCCCAAACCACCATTAGCCTTTCTTATTATTGCTCTAAATTGATTTCTTTTCCCACCTCTCATTTAATACTTAATTTTTAAGGAAAATGGTAGACTGTTGCTTACTTTGAGAAAGAAACACAGTTGTGAAATCAGGCCAACCTAGTTGAAGACTCAGGCTTCTGTTTTGTTTCTTTTAGGCTCTCCCCCAATTGACTTCAAAATAAATTATTGCCACCTCTGCCCTCTTTGGGTCCTTATTTATACCTCTCTGGTAGGATGTACAACCTTCTTTGTGACTGGCTTATTTGTGTTCATTGGTTTCTCTCACTGACTAGACCAAGGGTTGGCAAACTATGGCCCATGAACCAAACCTGGTCCCACTGCCTGCTTTTGTATGACCCACAAACTTAACAGTGGCTCTTGCATTTTTAAATGGTTGGAAAAAAAATGAATATTTACTGGTATATGATAATTATGTAGAATTCAAATTCCAATTTCCATAAATAAAGGTTCACTGGGACACAGGCTTGCTTATTGGTTTATGTATTATGTGGCTGTTTTTACAATAAAATGGCAATGCTGAGTTGCTGCAACAAAGACTCTATTTTCCATACAGCCTGAAATATTTACTATCTGGCCCATTACAGAAAGGGTGTGCCAACCTCTGGAATAGATACATTATAAGCTTCTTATGAACAGCAGTTAAGTCTCCATATTTCTCCAATCTCCTCTTCCCTCTGACAGCACCAAACCCAGTGGGGAAAAGCTGGTTATGGAATAGAGAATTGAGACTCACATATAACTGAGAGTAACTGGAGATCTCTGCTCAATGGTTGTTTGACCTTACACAAGTGATTTAACCTTTCTGAGTCTGAATTTCCCCCTCTGCAAGACAGGAATGAGTGTCTCTACCTCACAGAGTTGTTAGGGTTTTTAAATGACTCCATGTAGGTAAAATCTCAAGTGTAATATAATGTCTGGTACATGCTAAGCATCCAATAAATGATAATGCTTTTATGATCATTGCTTTTATTAAGGGAAAAGACATTTTTAGCCCACTCTGCTAAAATAACAAAAGGAAAGAAGAAACACATCTTGCCTCTCTCACCACCCCTCACCTACTCCTCCTTCGAGAGGAGGGATTTATCTAGGAGGTGAAGCCCAGCCCAGCCACCCACATCCCATCTCCTTTTGAGATGTGTTTTCTACAAGACATGCACCTTTTCTGTCACTCCAGAAGCAGCCTGCTGGGGCGCTGGGGGCGGGGAGCCAGTCCTGCACCTGCCTGGCTCTGCCATGTCTGTGGGCAGATATGTGAAGATGCCCACATGCCCTGCATGCCTGGTCTGTGTTTTCCAAGTCAGCTCCAGTTGCTACGGAGCTGGTATCTTGATCACTGGCTTTCTGACTAGGGTCTCTGTCTCTCAATTGGTTCAGACCTCAGGAGGGGAAGCGAGGGGTGTCTTGCACTGCCCTCTAAATCTTTAACAGGGGCACCATAAATTCTTATTAAATTAAACAATTTTTTTCGGACTATGATGCACTTGAGTACAAAGTAAACTAGTTAAGAGCAACCAGAAGAGGGCTGAACAAGTTGGGATCATGACCTTCCCTGCCTCCTAACGTGGTCAATCAGGGTTAATGGGAAGAATTTATGCAAAGTTCTTGGAATGTGATATGAGCTATTATTATTATATGTATTAAAATATCATTCTCTGATTATACAAATTACACATGCTGGACTGTAAGAATAATTGGAGAACGTCGTGCTAAGCACTTTTACATGTAGAAATCATTTACCAAGGCCCTATAGCATAATAGCTAGAGCACGGTTCTGAGATCACCTGGCCCTACCAGGCAAGAGAATAAATATGTAAAGAGAGAACTTAAAACAGCATCTGGTGTGTAGTCACCAATTTGTTGTTATTGTTTTGTTGTTTTTACTACCATGATTATTACTGAAGGCTCCAAGAGGCCTGTGCTGTGAACAGGTATCACTACATACCTTGTACAGGGACAGCATAAGGTTAAGTAACCCGGCTGAGGCCACCGAGAAGGGAGAGACACAGCTGTAACTTGAGTCTAGGTCTGTTTGACTGCTAAGCTACCTTGTCATCAGGCCACAACCTGACACTTGCAAACTCCAGTGACTCTGAACTTCCTACCTGCCCCTAAACAAAGGAACCAATTTCATGCCCTGTGCATTTGCTCATCTTGTCCTCTCTCCTGAGAAGTCTCTTTTTCCCACCTGACCAGCAAATGTCAGTATTTAAAACCCAGCTCACGCACCACTTCCTCCTGAAGCCCTCTCTGACATCTTCCCATCTCACAACCCCCAATCCCAACAAAGATAATGTCTCTTTCTTTACACATGTTCCTTGGGCCTTTGATCTGCCATGTCACTACTGTTACTTGCTCACGCTTCACTAGAATTATTTTGCGGACTTCCATATCCCCTAAGAAATCGTGGGCTTCTTGAGGCCTTTCCATTTCTAAATCCCTAGTGTCAAGCACAGTGCTTGGAAAATGTTTGTTAATCAACATTTGTTATGTTAAGTATTAATATAAGAAATCAATAACTACATGCACAGTATGGTGACCAGCTCACCCAGCTTGCTTGGAACTTTTCTGGTATTAAAACAGAAAACCCTGTGTCCCAGGAAACTCCTCAGTCCTAGGCAAACTGGGCTGGCTGGTCACCCTGATGTATACGCTTATTCACATATAGACACATGGACGCATGCTACAGGAATAGGCCTTAGGCAGAGCTGAGGCTTCACCCTTCTAGGGAGATGGTACATACTGGAGACTGAGTGTCCACCCATCTGGGCAGTGAGCACTCAGGACTGTGCCAGGATTATTAACGTACTATTAATAGTAATTTCCACCTGGTGGGCAGGCAGGCACTGGCTAGAGTCTCCAGGGCAGCTGGGAAGGGCCAGAAAGGTATAAATCTCCCCAGAGAAAATGACACAGGTGAGCTGGTGGCTGTTTCTGAGGGGATCCCGATGGCACCCACGGCCCAGGGAGGTGGGGTCAGCAGGAGTCGGATGAGCAGGGAAGCCTCCCTCTATGGGCTGCCGTTGTGAGTCAAGCTGTTTGCCAGTTTCCGTTCATCAGGCCATTAACGCCCAGAAAAGAGCCTTTCACCGGCTCAAGTCTACTCACCATTCTGTTGCTTTTCTCCTGACGACTTCTCAGCTTTGGAATTTTTCCCATGAGGGTTGTCACTTTTGTTTGTGCGCGTTCCATTGACTTGATTCTTAGCTTCTCCAGATGTCTTTTTCTCAGCCTTGCCAGATGTGCCTTCTTCAGCCTGGCTTTTGGCTTCCATTTCCTTCTGCTGCTCCTCCGCGGCCAGGCGAGCCTTTTCCTCTGCTTCCTTCTTGGCCTTCTCCTCTGCATCCACAGCCAGTCACGAAAGGCGCAGCAAAGAGCAAAAGAGGTCACGCCATTAGGAGAATTACCTCTTTGAATACACTAAGGGGACCGGTTATTGAGTATTTGGGTATACTGTTGGTTAATTCAAGTCAGATTGGCATGCATTAATATATTTAGGAAATCAACAAAATAGGTTCATGATGATGCCATTTCCGAAAACAGTAAGTTAGAGGAGGAGGCAGGGAGAAAATAAAAATAAGGATAATAATTAATAAACCAGCATCGCAATTATATTATTAATATTGTAATTATCAATAGCTTCCATTGCATAGGTCCTCTGTGCCAGGTATTATGCTAAGTGCTTTTCAAGGACTATTTCTTTTCATCCTCAGAACAATCTTCAAGCAGCTACTATTACTGTGACCCTATTTGACAAATGTGAAAATCAAGGCTCAGAGACATTATAAAAACTCTCCCACAGCCACAGTAGAAATTGGAGTTTCATGCAGGTTTGCTTAAGAGTTTAACCATACATAACTGATTACCAAAAAGAAGTCAGGAAAAATGACCACCACTACTAGAAAAATCCACATTCAGGACACTGTGAATCTAAAGGTACGAAGAGGATAATTAAGCCATATGAGAAAAACATGGTCCTCAAATTGTGCACAAGATGAGAGGTGGCCTTTAGTTTGGTCAGGTGCCTGGTCTGTGTCCTCCCTTTTGATGAGATGTCAGCATTATTTCCAATTTGGCAGATTATAAAAGTGCCTGGCTCTGAGCTTAATCAAAAACACAGCATAATTGCACAGGTCAAGTGCTTATGAAAAGACTGATTAATTCATCCAACTCATATTTATTGAGCAGCTATAGTGTCGAGCACTGATGGAGGTACTGGGAATATAGCAGCAAGCAAGACAAACGTATGGAAAAGATCACAATTAAGTAAACAAATGAGTAAGATAACTTCAGATTGTGAAAAGTGCTTTGCAAAAAACTTAAGCAGAGTAATATTATAGAACACAGGGAAGGAAGGTAGCATTAGAGAAGAAAGCAGAGAAGGCTTCCTTGAGAAGGTGATATTTGACCAGGTCCTCAACAATGAAGAACTGGCCGTGTAATAATCGGAAGAAATAGCATTTCAGGCGGAGGAACCAGAAAATGCAAAGACCAAGAGGCAGGAATGAGATTGGTGTATTTAAAGGACAATAAGTTAGCCAGTGTGGCTAAAGAAGATTTGGCAAGGGATTAGTACCAGATGCTGTCTTTGAATGACCAAGAAAAGGCGGGTTCAGATCCTTCAGGGCCTTGGAGGTAACAAGGTAGAGCGGGTTGTAAAGAGTAACCCTGATAGAAGGTACCCAACAGAGACCAGAGCTGCTTACGTCCTAGAGACTCACCCCACCTAGCTTTCAATTCACTCAAAGGGCCTTCCAGCCTGTGCCATCAACCTCCACTGGGAAAAGCATTCTTGCATTTTTCTCTAAATGTGTTAAACATGTCTGTCTTAGTCAGTACTGTGTTGCTTTAAAGGAAATACCTGAGGCTGGGTAATTTATGAAGAGAAGAGGTTTATTTGGCTCACAGTTCTATATAAGAAGCATGGCACCAGCATCTGCTTCTGGGGAGGGCCTCAGTTCGCCACTTCTCATGACAGGCGGTGAAGGGGGAGCAAGCGTATCATATGGTGAGAGTGGGGAGCAAGAGAGAGAGGAGGAGGTGCCCACGCTCTTTTAAACAACCAGCTCTTGCATGAACTAACAGAGTGAGAATTCACTCATTACTATGGGGAAGACACCAAGCCATCATGAGGGATCTGTCCCCATGACCCAAACGCCTCCCACTTGGCCCCACTTCCAACATTAGAGATCAAATTTCAACATGAGATTTGGAGGGGACAAACATCCAAACCACATCAATACACACCTTAGTATCAGGGGTCCACTTTATTTCCCTTGTCCTGGTCCTGAGAAAAAGCCAGCTGTCACAGATAATGTGTTTACTTGTAATTTAATGGACACCAGAGTGTTTATGCACCTGATCACATTTCCTTTTGTTTTAGCTGCTAAAGAGCTCAAAGGCCAAATTTGGTCCAGGTTCCCATGTTCGCGAGGCTTTACGGCATGTACTTTGTAGATGTCTCTGATGTCTGGCTTTATTCCACTTTTCCTGCCCTCACATTTGCTTACCCAAGGTGTCTTCCTTAATATATTATGAAGTTTTCATCCATCCTTTCATTCACTGATCCATCCATCCATCCATCCAACCAAATGCCCTGGCCTCACTCCAAACAAATCAAATAAGATTCTGGAGGGAGAAGGGCAAGAATAGGATGTTTTAAATGTTTTCCCGATGATTCTAACATGCATTCAGGGTCAAGAATGACTGATTTAAATTTTAAATGTTTCTATTCAGTATTTCATGACACTCTACTTCCAAACAGGATATATATACAATTTACATTGGAAAAGTAAGGAAAAGTTTCTTTACAAATAACATAATTATGTGCACGTTTAGTGTAATATGACTTCTACAGAAAGGGACAACCAAAGAAAGAATGCTTTGCAGAAGATGATGAGACAGCATCTTTAGCAGGGTTCAGGGCCACACTCAGAAGGCCCCCTAGAATGTTCCATTAGGCTTTCTCTCATCCTTCCTCAGTGCCCTGGGGACAGGGATCAAACGTGATCTCCATCACTGAATTCCCAGTGTGTGGCACAGTGCCTGGAAGATAGCATACACTCATGAAATATTTGTTGACTAAATGAAATGTACCCCATGAGTGTGATTTCCCCTGTCTGCCAGTGTAACCTTATTGTACATATTTCATCTTCAGCAACCTGGGCTGGCATAATATAAAATGTATACAAACTCTCAAGTCTTATTTTGAAAGAGTTAGCCATTTGACAAATGTCAGTTTCTTAGTTTCCTTAACTGCTAATGTAGGTGAGTAAAAAGATGACTGTTCTTACTACAGAGAGGGAAACTGAGGCAAGGCAGAGGAGAATTCATTCATGCTCAGAATCTGGTATCAGTTCCAGAACATAATTTACAACCCCCTTACACAATCCCCATTGAATCTATTTCAAACTTTCAATATTCAAAATATCCCAAAGTTGGAAATAAGTTTGATGAAAACTGAAGGCGTTAAATTCTGGTTTGCTAGAAAAGAGCATAAAATATTATCTGAGGAAGAAAAATTTGTTTGACAACTAAGTCAGACCAATTTTCCAAAGGAAATCCAGCAAAAAACCCACAAAAAAACTGGGAGGGGGGTACATTTCAGAAACAAATATTGTTTTGCTCAACTGTAGCTATCAGGCAATTAATGCTTAAATTAATGAATGGTAGCTCTTCTGACATCAGGATCAAACTAGATATGAGCCTGCCCCAAGGTATGATTCCTTCCTCTGCAGCAACCACCTTCTGGGGTGGCCCTGTGATGGTGTTCACCTTCTCTGTTTGACACCTATGTCTGCCTCATGTCTCTGAGATAGGTGATATTGGTGTGATCAACCATACAGTACCCAAAGTGCTACTACTCAAAATGCATGGACAGAAACCAGCAAGCACATAAATAAGAAAAATAAATAAATCAGCGAGAGGTAGGTCTTTTCCACTGTAACTAGATTCCCTTATATTTTCAGGGTGAAATTATTAGCACAGATGTCATTTGCCTACAATGAGAAATATCAAGTAAGAACACAGTTAATGTGTACATGCTAACACGTTCCAATGATGGCATGTGTACAGAGAATTAACCTTTCAGGTCTTAGATTTAGCATCCTTGCACTCCTAGGCCTCTAGACCAGTAGAAAGCGAACAACATGGTTCACCTCTCTTTCCTTGGCTTCTCATTTCAAATTATCTGTGGTGATGAGATTCATGAAAAGGGCCAATAGCAAGCAGCAAAATTACATTTTTTCCAATGGAGAACCAGTTCTATCCCACACCGAATGTCTGCACAATCCTGGAGAAATACACTGACTTCTTCATTTAATTTGCCTTCCTGGTTACCATAGGCTCTTAAGTAATATGGTCTAGTTATCCCTTGGTGTAATTTTCTGAAACGCCTACTTAAACTACCTACAAACAGAGAGAGAGAAAGGGAGAGAGAATGAGAAAAATAGAGAAAGCGACCTAAAGAAAGTCAACCAAAATACTATATGAATTTTGAATAGTCAAGTCTCAATTATATACAAGAACAACAGAAGGGCATTTCTAGACATTTAAGGATTCAGAGGTGTTCCCACAGGAAATTCCTGAAAGTTTTAGTCAAAGAAGTGTTCCAGGTTAGGCATGCTGGCTCACGCCTGTAGCCCCAGCTATTCAGGAGGCTGGGGTGGGAGGATTGCTTGAGCCCAGGAATTCGAGACTGCAGTGAGCTATAATTGCACCACTGCACTCCAGTCTGTCAGTCTGGGTGACAGAGTGAGACCCTGTCTCTTAAAAAAAAAACAAAAAAGAAGTGCTCTGGCTGACATAAAAATCAATCAATATTAAAAACTCAAAAATGAGTAAAATATGTTAACAATGCACAATGAAACTAGTAAAGCTTAATATTAGATAAAAGTAATTACTATTAAATTGGAGTTAAAATATGTAAATATTTAAAAAAACTTCAAGGATATGTTGATTATAAAATAACAATTGATAATGAAGGAAGTAAGTAAAAATTCACTAAATTTCTCAGCATTTGCACAGGCATATATACTATTTGCACAGGCACTATATACTATTTAATGTTTACATTTACAGAGGCTTATAACTCAAAAAAACGTAAAGGCAATTTCTGGTAAAATAAAAACAGGATGTATAAAAAAGACCATAAGCAAAGTTAAAGGCATATGACAAACTGGAGTGGGGTAGAAATTGCAAGATATTTTGACAACCATGAAGAATTATCACTTCAATTTATAAAGAATTATTATGAATAAGAATGTAAACAATCTAATGGGAAAAATGAAAGGGGAGCAGTGTAGAGAAACGGGCACTCTGCTATACTTCTAACTGGGAGAGAAAACTGGTAAAAAAAAAAGTCTCGAGAGAAATTTGAAAATACATATCCAGGGCTTTAAAATTTTCATCTGCTTTGACGGAGGAATGCCACATCTAGGAATTTATCCTGGATAAATAATCAGAAGTAGGCTCAAAGACTTTTGAACTTGCATGTTGATAACATTATCTGAAACAATGAAGAGCTGGAAACCTAAACGCTCAGTTACAGAGGAAGGTTCAACTACGGTTTTCCATACAACGTAGTCATTAAATCAGAATATTCAGTATCAGGATAAAACACTCAAGACAGAAGTGGAAAAGCAGAATACAAGACAATATTATATTCTGATCCTAATTTATGGGGAAAATTTTTACTTATACTTAGGCAGAGTAAAGCAAATTAAAAAGAATTACATCAAATTGTAACAATAGTTATATATGGCTGGAGAGGTCATGCACAGTTTTTATTTTCTTTTGCATATATATTTTTTATATTTCTGCATTTGTAATCTAAACACATTATTGTCATACCAGAAAGTAAATGTTAAAAAATTATTAAATGCTGAATGGAAATTAATCAATCTTGATCAGACTTGCAAATTGTTATACTCAAGCATAATTGGTTGGGAATAATGATTTCTAGTTCTAAGAGCTACAAAGTCTAATTTAATCTTTCTTAATAACTATGGATTCTGGCCTACCTAGCTTTGTAAGTCAGGTTGGATAAGAAAACCAAGACCCATTTCTGATCAGTTTAATAACAACACATGTTCAATTGCCCCATGCCCCATGGAAGGCAGGCTTTCTTGAAATCAGGGTACTCTAGAAAAAAAGAGCAATGAGCAAAATAGCCTGGGAGAATCCAGTGCAGACCAACAGAAAACAGATATAGACTGGATTTCTTATTAGCAACAGGCAACCAGTCAACAGCATCACTGGGAGACTGAGAATGTTATAGGAGATTAGGTATAGGTTGGTATTTTTACCACCAGTTTCTTAACTTTGCATGTAAACCTCTAATCTTTTCCAATTTGCATAAATAACAGCTACCACTTACTAGGCTCTAGCCATGTGCAGGCTCTGTTCTCAGTGCTTTAATAAATATAATTTCTGTTATTCGCATCAACTCTGTGATATGCATCACCATCTCCAAAATGGAGTCTCAAAGAACCTATCTGAATTTGCCAAAGAACACCTTGCAAGTCAGGATTCAATTCTCCCTTTCCCCCTCTAACTGAAATTTGCATTTATAACCAAATTATCTTCCCCAAAATATCCATAACCCAGGTGCTGCACCTTTGTCCACCCCCTTTCTCCTTCTTTCCATTTCTAAATGCAACACCTCCTTCAGGTCTTCACCCCAGGCATCCTTCTGTACAATGCCTTCCCACACACCCCAAGCACTGTTAGGGACAACTCCTTTTATACTTCCAAAATAGCTTAAGCACACAGTATCCCTATCTGCATACCTAATACATTTAAAAATTATTAGCTGTTTATTTACCTATCCTTTTTTTAAGGGCCAGTTTTGCCCTAGGAAATAAATCATCTAATGTTTCCCCCAGTGATTAGTTTCAGAAGGTAATTTTAGTAACCCAGATAATTGCAAACAAATTATTTTGAAGTACCTCTTTAAATTGCATGTTGTCAGGAATTGGATTTTCAAGTGTAATGAGCATAATTGATTACAAGGGAGTGCTTCTTTTGAGATGATGCAGTAGCTGCCATCACTGCTTGCAACGCCTGCCAGTGGGGAGGATTTAAATGTTTAAAGCATTCGAATGGACTGGGAGAGGGTACACTTAGAATACGGAAGAGGCGTTGGCTCCCTCCATAGCTCAGGGTGCAACATCTGTCCTGAAAGGATAAGGGTCTGATTATGCCCAAAGCACCATAAATATAAATCCTTTGCCTCACCTGAAATGAGCAGCCACAGGGACAGGATTCTGTGGGCAAGTCACAGTGGCTGGCCTTTGAATAACTACAACAGTGAGGATGCTTCTCTCCTACACCCCAATGTATGGGGACCAAGACCACCAGAATATGCTCTTCCCTAGTGGACTTTCCCTTCTTCTCACCTGGTGTGCTGACACTGGGAGGATAAAGCTGTGGGAGGTTGTGTTTTGGTAGAAAACCCTTTTTGTCTGTTGTGAGGGTCTAGGGCTCAGGCTGGTAGGTGCTGGTGACAAGTGCAAGGCCTTGACTGAACTCCCATTCTTCCTCTGAATGAAATGCAATAGAAATGTCCCCTCCCCTCCCCCGCCACAAGACTGTGAAGACGAGGATGTCTTGTTATTCATCTCTGTACCCTTGGAACTGGGCACAGCCTGGCACACAGAAGGCCCATGATAGATGCTGACAACCTCAAACTCCTGGGCTCAGTTGGAGACCAGCCTGAGCAAGAACGAGACCCTGTCTCTACTGAACTGACTATTGTTGAAGGCTCACCTCTGCAAAGCCCACTGGGAATAGTCTCCTCACTGAGCCCCTAGACCCACTCCTGTTTATGTCCCTCCCTGGAATCAGGTGTCACAGCTTTAGACCCCTTATTTCAGGGTTGCGCTACTTGTGCACATAGTGTATCTCTACCTAGACCACAGTATCATCATGTAGTATGTGTTCAATAAGCACAAATGCATGTATGAAAAAATGAATTTAAGCTTCCACGAAACACACAGGTGTCCATCTTTTTCTGTTCATAGTACCAAAAAGGCTACAACTTTTCTGGGCTGAGTTTTGATGATGTTTGCTCTAGGGAATTTCTGTTTACTGACAAGTTGCTATCATCTCAGAAGAGCAGTTCTATGGTCTGTGCAATGAGTGAGGAAGGCTGGGTGCTCAAACCTGTAATCCTAGCACTCTGGGAGGCTGAGGCAGGAGGATCACTTGAGGTCAGCAGTTCAAGATCAGCCTCAGCAAGAGCGAGACCCCATCTCTACAAAAAATAAAAAAAAATAGCCCAGCGTGGTGATGGGCATCTGTAGTTCCAGCTACTCAAGAGGTGGAGGCAGGAGGATAGTTTGAGCCCAGGAGTTTGAGGTTGCTGTGAACTAGGCTAATGTCACAGCACTCTAGCCTGAGTGACAGAGTGAGACTATGTCTAAAAAATAAAAAAAAAAAAGAGTGAAGGAATACTGTGAATATATAAGGAAGATAAAAATGCATGTAAGAAAATTAAATCTCCTTATATCCCAACATAATGGCCAAGGCAAGGTGGCTATTGGCTGGGCTTTACTTAAGTAAAAGAAGAAATAAAGGCCTCATAGTTGTGTAACATGACATAAAATGAGAATGACAAGATGGTCCAGAAGAAACCAAGAAAGTAACACTCATTGCCTGTAGAGTCTTCGTACCAGAAAAAGGAGTTTAATCACAGGCACAAAGGGCATGATGTCAGGAGGCTTGGAGGTCAGCCACATTTTATCATGCATTGAGTGTTAAATATAATGAAGATCAAAAGATGGGAGATCCTAGTATTTTAATCTGTATACTGAGCGATTGTGTTTAATTTGCAACACCTATAAGGCAGGGAAGGCAATCCCTTGTTTTTTGAGTGGGTGCTGGATTGGTTTGGGCAAGTCTCCTGGAAAATGTTACCTTTGGGCACCTTGGCCCTCCATCTCTCCCGATTGATGTGCACCACCTCTGTCCAAGTGGCTTTAAAGCTCTTATAGTCAACTGGGATGACGGAATTGTTGATTGGGGCACTTCCCTCTGACCCAGAGCTCTTGACACCTGAGCGCTTTGCATCTGATGAGCTGATGTTGTTCAAGCTGGAGGACAGAAAATCATACCAAAGAGGACAGTTAGTGTTGAAAATATCTGCCAAGGAGCAATCCCAGGAGAGAAGTGGTTAGCACGCACTGAGTTACTGTTGTGAAATTATTCTATTTTCCGTATATAACAGGTGAGGAATTCTGTATTTTCAGCTGGAAAGTATCAACATTGCAGCCTTTAGAATCTCAGTATTCCTCATATATCTTCTGTGCTGATTGGCTGCTTCTTTTTTCCAATAACCAGAATCCCCTCACGCAAATTTTCTCTGTTCTAGTCTCTGAAATTGACTAATTTGAACTTGAATTTCTACTTGATTCCACAGTTCACCCACCTGCTTCGACACTGACCACTTTCCCAAGTTACCTAGCAACTTGATCCTCTTTCTCTCCAGCCCTACCCGTCCGCTGCACTCAGGGTCCCTCTGACCCCAGGGACCTCAGGCCCGGAGTCCCGGGACAAGAGATGATCTCTTTTTTTTTTTTTTTTTGAGACAGAGTCTCACTGTGTTGCCCGGGCTAGAGTGAGTGCCGTGGCGTCAGCCTAGCTCACAGCAACCTCAAACTCCTGGGCTCAAGCAATCCTGCCTCAGCCTCCCGAGTAGCTGGGACTACAGGCATGCACCACCATGCTCGGCTAATTTTTTCTATATATTTTTAGCTGTCTAATTAATTTCTTTCTATTTTTGGTAGAGACGGGGTCTCGCTCTTGCTCAGGCTGGTCTCGAACTCCTGAGCTCAAAAGATCCGCCCGCCTCGGCCTCCCAGAGAGCTAGGATTACAGGTGTGAGCCACTGCACCCGGCCAATGATCTCTTTATGTTGCTGGGAGAAGATGGAGAGGCACAGACGGCATGGAGACTGTGGGAGACTGGGTCATGCCAAAGACCTAACTTTATGTGAGTACTTTATGCTTCAAGCCATGAATGCCTGAAAATATCATCCTTCTGGAAAAATTTAAAGAAGTAACTCCTGCTCCCAAGTGGTTAAAGCAATGACTGACATGAATGTAACTTCACTAAATGACAATTAAGGCTGAGTAGACAAGCAGGGCATGTTTCAACCAGTGCACCAGAAGAGCTGTGGGGCCACGGGGACTCGGGTGGGGGTCAATCCACCTGGGCATCCCAGGAGGCCCATGGTCCTCATTCTCCTCTTCCCTTTACTCCTTTTCCTGCTCTTTGCTTCTCTTTGTCCCATTCATTTCATTCCTCTTCTTTCTCCTATATGACGAAGCCCAAGGTGTGGCATGGACTAGGAGGAGAGGAAGGTGGGCAGCATTATGTTTAATTAAGACTAAGTGTTAGCTTCAGCTGGCACTTCCTTGCGCTAGACCCTGTTCTGTGCGGTGTATATGTGTTGAATAATTTATTTACCTTTCCCAGCAACCCATGAGTGTTATAATCCATATTTTCTCAGACGAGGGAAGCAAGACAACTTGCCTGAGATTGCACAGCTAAGAGTGACAGGGTCAGGATTTTTAACCCCGGCAATCTGACTTTAGAGCCTGTGTTCTTGGACTACTAATCTGTCCTTGACATAGTGATGTGGTGGCAGAAGGTGGTTTCAAACTTTCAGCTTTTTCTCTCTACTTCATTCTCCTCACAAACCTAGAAACCGAAAGTCAGTTTCATTTCTTGTAAGAACCCTGATCAGCGGTCCTGTCTTTTTGGAGTATTAGAAGCAAGGACTATCTGGGCACAGCAGGTAAAAGTGCAGTGACTGGTGCTGCCACAAGCAAAGGCCAGGGGAGAATGGGGCGTGGGGGAGGCTGGCTCCAGGTACTTGCTGGTCAGGGTTTGGCCACCCCCTCACAGGCCAGCTGGAGAGTACAGACAGTACAATTCCATCTCCTCTGGGAGAAGGCGAGGGGCAGGCCCTTATGAGAAGGAGGTAAGGCAAACATCATTACGAAATACCGCCCCCATCTCCCACAAAAGAATTCCTTCCTCACGGACAGGCCCACCTCATCCCCAGCTCTCAAGCTTCTCCACTGACCTCGAACGCCTCTGTCCTGTCCCGCCAGTTTGGGAGGTTTCATCGATTAACGGACTCACGATCTTTTCGGTCATGTCCGTGAGCACAGTGAAGGTAGGTTCCACAATGAAATCAATAAAACCTAAAAAGAAAGAGCAATGTTTCAGAGGAATGACACATTAACTTGGGCATTTCCTTTCTTCTAAAATTCATCTACATAGAAGGCTCCAGATCAGTTTAGGAGAGAATGAGTTGGTCTTATTCATTTAATATATTCCTTGATTTGAATATTATGAGTCAGTTTCATTTCTCCTACATAACTTCCTATGACTTTTCAGCTGATAGCTCAATAAAGTACTTCAAAAATACATATTCAACACCTGCTATGCAACAAGAATTGTGATAGGAGTGCATAAAAGACTGAGATTGAATAATACAATCTGCCTGTCTTCAAGGAATTTTTAGGAGAGATTAAATGAGCACATGAATGATCCCTGGGATATATGGAAGGCCAGAGGAGAAGCCCATATGAAGGCCCCTGGGAAGGGAAGGGAAAGAGGATATTTCTCCTCCACTGAGAGGTGTGTAAGCAACTTCGGGAGACTGATGTCTGAGTTGAGCCCTCAAGAATGAATGAGAGACTGTGGCTGTTCACTGTGGGTGGTGGGGCTGGAGTCAGACAGCGATGGGAGAGTGCAGGAGGTGTCTGAGGAATGACTAGGGTGGCTGTAGGGATCCTTTTGGAGCTGGGGAAGGAAAGCTTGGGAAAAGGTCACCAACAGCTCAGAGAGGGAGGTGCCTAATTGCCAGGCTAAGGAGTTAGGACTCAGATGGGCACTAGCAGCCCCTGGAGACGTCTGGGCAGCATTGTCATAAGATTTCTAAAATGTTCTTGGGAACATTAATCTGGCAAGATGGATGGGAAGGGAGAGAGCATGAGGGGATAAGGATGGGGAAGTCATTTTAAAAGCCACTGCAATTGCTCCAACAAAAGATAAGGAAGGTGGGGACCGGTCCCACTGTAAGGTGGGAATGCAAAGGAGGCTCAGATCCCGCACAGCAGGAGGTAGCACTGCCTCTTGGTGGGGTCAGCCAGAGAGGCCAGCAGCAAAGCAGGGGAACAGAACGTGGCTGGGGATAGGGGATGGGCTCAGCTGCAGATCTGCTGACTTTGAGGCACAGGGGACACATCCGGATGGGAGAGGACAAACAGAGTAGGACAAAACAGGGTTGGAAATCGGAAGAAGGGTCAGACCTAGAACTGTGCTTAGTGAGATCGCAACACTGGGGAGATAGATGGAGTTGAGCTAGAGTGATTATCTCAACAGCTCAAAGATATCCAAGTGTTCTATGACACATCAGGTGAAAAATATGAGCTGGAGCTAGTGGGGATAGGGTAATTCATTACACAGCCACACGAAAGCTGGAAGGAGCTAAATACCAACCAAAGGAAACGCTGCCTACCCACCTCTGAAGGGGCTGTTTGGAAATGTACAAATGCATATTTGGTTTTCACAATGACTGAGGTGGGGTTGATACTGGTATTTAATGCTCAGCAGTGAAGGATGCTAAAAGTGCTACAATGTAATTGACAAAACAAGAATTGTCCCAACCAAATACCAATGATATCCTGGTAAGGAAACACACTGGTAGCCCCAAGTTTGTATTACACTTAATTGCAGTATAATTTTAAGCCAAAACTGAAGTGTTTGATGATACTATTTTCATCTTTTTTTCCTCCCAAATTCAACTCAACCAGAACTAACTCATCAGCTCCCCTCTCACCTTTGTAAATGGACTATGGTCCAACCACTCAATCTCAATTGCTCCCTTTATTTCAGTTCTGCCTCTAGCCAAATCCTCAGCCCTTTCAGTGCTACTTCTCTTCTGGACAGTCTCTGTTGCTGCCTTAGTTCTGACGTTCACCTTCCCTTCCCTGTAATCCTGCAGTGGGCACCCAACTGATTTCCTTGCCTCTAATCTTACTGAAAACCCTCCAATTAATCTTCCATGCTACTGGCAGAGATATCTTCCCAGAGAGGGCTTGGCAAACTTTATCTGTAAAGGACCACATAGTTATTTTAGACTTTGCAGGCCACATCATCTCTATCAAAAATACTTAACTCTGCCACAGTAGTACAAAAGCATCCATAGACAATATGCAAATGAACAGGCTTAGCTGTGTTGTAATAAAACTTTATTTACAAGAACAGGTGGTGGGCCAGATTAAGCCCACAGGCTAAAACAAGAATTCATATATTTTTAACCTCACTTAAAATTCTTTAGATATGCCCTCATTTCCTACAGGAAAGTATAAACACATGCTATTCTTAACACAATATAAAATCTAGGCCTGATATGTCCCTCACTGCATCCTACTTCCTATCCACTGCTCTTGCCATATGGAACTGTTCAGAATTTGCTGACCATACTAGGCAGTTTTTAAGTTTCCCTCCTTTGTATATGCTATATACCCTGCCTGGAATGCCCTTCCGCCCATCCCTAAGTCACCTCTAATACATATCACCATTTACTGCCCTAGACAATGCCTATTCACTTCTTAGGACTCAACTCAAACATTGCCCCTCAATAAATCTAATATTAATATTTCACACACTCTGTTTTGTACTCGATTGTATTATGTACAAAATTTTACCTTAGCCTTGTAAAATTCTAATGGATTTTTGTTTTTATAACATCTTTCCCAGCACCCAATACTGGTTTTAATGTCTTTGAGAGCAGGTACCATGTATAATTTGACTTTGTTTTTTATAACATCTGTTATAGTGCCGGCAGTGCCCAATAGCCAACAGGGATTCAATATATATTATGGGAAAAAAAAAAAAAAAATAATAAGCACTCCAAACACAAATAGAAAAATCAATAAATCCTTCTTGAATTTCTTTTTTGAATGATTTCAGACTCTTCAAAGGTGGAGATTACTGATAATATTTAATTTATACAGGGCACTTGGACCCTCTCCCATAGCTGAGGATTTTGTAATGCATATACTATGGCTATTAGCAGTGTGAAAGTTATCCTTACCTTCCCCCCCACCAAAAAGAGCTTTTTATAAAAAAGAAAGGAAGGGAGAAAGGAAAGAAGGGAAAGAGGAAACAAACAAGGAAGGAAAAAATAAGGAAGGGAGGAAGGAAATATTTTAAAAGAGTCGTTCCTAGAAGTAGGATGATCCAGGAAACAGGGCTGTCCTGAAAAGAGGGCCAGAAGCATTCATCAGGAGAAATGCAATAGCAACTTCTGGTATTGCATACAGAAGGGAGAGGATGAGGTAGAATGGGCAAATGATACTTGTCATTTCCTTGGAAAGCTGAGGCCTGTTTTTCTCTAACAGGGAATGACAGAGGCAGCAAAAGTGTCACTGTCTAATTCTCCATGAATGAGCCACGTTTCAGGGAGAAGAATGAAGAGAGTGGCTCCCTCGACCTACTTAGGCAAAGCCATGAGCACAGCGTGACAGACCGGAGCCAGTTTCTCAGCCAAAGAATCGCTGAGAGCATCTGAGCTTACTTCCAGGAGCGTCCCACTCTGCTGCTTCCTTCCATCCACAGGCTGGCAAGCACGTACCTACTTGTGACTGAGCAACCATAGTCGACTTGCGGTCACACAGAGGAGAAAAAGGCAGCCCCAGCTCCGCTTCTCTGTCACCCTAGAAAAACAGGACGCCACAGTAAAGGAACACAGTAAAGGAACAGTAGGCTGAGCTGCCCAGATTTTATTTAACAACTTCAGCTGCCACGAAGGCCACTGGTCTTTACTTTAATTATTACAATTACATTATGGAATAAGTCCCTATGGAGACTGCTCCTCTGCATAAAAGACACCAAGAGGCTGAAGCCCTTTGGGGTCCAATTGTTTCATCCAACTGCAAAGCTTATGCTGTTGTAAAGAAAGCCTCGTTAGGCAGCAATAGGTCTCCCACAGAAAACAAGGCCACAAGCAATGTGTCTTGTGGACTGAAACCAACACTGTGGTCAGAATTCATCTGTTTTCTCAAGTCATCCTGTGCCAACCTGTGGCCTTTCTCTAGCCAGTGACCCCCTCCCAGCTGTGGGCAGTGTCCAGAACTAAAATTCAAACTGAACTGATTCGGATTTATTCTAGTGCTAAAGCCACACGCAACTGGAGTAAGTGCTTCTGGGTTCTTAACCTCAGGGGTCAGTCCATAATGAAAAGTGGGCCAAAAAAAAAAAAAAAGAACAAGAGTAAATAATTGCTTGCTGTGTTGGCCAAGTCAGACAACAATAAAACATGGTCATCTGACCAATATATTCTCAATCTCACCAAAAAGCATCACTATAATAAGCAAGTGCTATGGAAAATCTAAATAATAATAGAGATGATTCTTAAAAACTTGAACCAGAAGCTTAATACTTCATTCCTATACCTAGAGGAAAAAGAAAAATCTGTCACCCTCCCTGTAGTAGTGAGGCTGTGCTCCTTCATGTCCCTGGTCCAGGATTCCGGCTACCTACTCGTGCTTGAACCCTGCCTTTCTCCTACTGGATGTGTGATTGATTATAGGAAGGTTATTTTCCTTCCTTATATTTCAGTTTTATCACTTGTCAAATGTGGGGATAATAACCCCTACTTCAAAGGGTTATAATGAGGATGAAATGAGAAAAATGTATGTAAATAAATAAAAAGAACTATTAAAGGAACTATTATTGTTTCCCAGTAAGTGGCTCTAATATTTAAGGCCAAGATTTGAGAAAGATTTAGTGAATTTGTTACATCTAACACAGGCTGATTGTAATGAATATCACCCACAAATTAATTGTAAATAAAAAGGTAATAACAGCCTGCAAACAGGCCTCTTTCAAAAATGGAATGCTTTTTCTTTCTAAGGTATGCTTGCTACCAAAGAGAAAGGATGCTAGCTCATAGGCATGCTTAACGTCAACTGAAAGGACGGAAAAGGAATGGGCGTCTGAGGAAGCTGAGCAGTGGGGTCACAATGAGAGCTGGGGACATCCAAGTGTCTCAGGAACAGGCTTCAAGTGGCTCAGTTCCTTCTGCACCCTTTTCCTGTAGCGACACCCCACGGTACGTAATGGCTTCTCCGTTCCCAGTATGCCCTGCTGAGGACGCCTGTGTCTCTCAAGTGGCGTGACAAAACGATTTCCTCCTGAGTGATTTCTTCTCGAGCAGTATAAAGATAAGGAAGCATTTTTATAACATAAGTTCTAGTGGTATAGGTGACTTAGTTGGAAAGTCCAGCTAAAACAAATATTAAATAAAACCCTTTTTTATTCCCCATGTAGCAAGGATACAAGTTGTTTTCTTGGTACATTTTAATGGAGCGGGGTGTGTGTGAACACTCTCCACTTGGCTATTAAGGTGTAAACATTAATTTGGATTTCATTACTGAAAAATTGCCTGATATTAAACAACTTCTAATTCCATGAATTTGCCCATACTCAAATCTGCATGTGATCTATATCTTTTATATACAGTTGAGCTGAGTAGAATCAGTTATTAAAAGCCTATTTTAAAACAGGGGTCATTGGATTACCTTTGGAGAATAGATACACTTATGAATTGGAAAAAAATGTGCTGAAAGCAGTGTAGAGGAATGGACTTCTACTGGAGAATCCAACGTGACTGATGACTCTCTATCGTGTGACTCTGTATAGCTACCGATCCTTGTGGAATTATTTATATACTTTCCTCTTCATTGAAGAGGTCAACATTTTCATCAAAGGGCAAAAGTATCAGTTGTCACAAAGAATTTTTTTTAACTAACTCATTTTTTTTTCTTCCAGGGCAGCTTAGAAAAATAAATAACTACCATTCATTCCTATGGTAGAGGTTAAGATAACTCCAACCGATAAAGTCACGTAGTCAGTATGTAAAAGGAATTTAATGAATATCTATTGAATGAATGAAAAGACTAATTGGATTAGAAGCATTCAAATTCCTTTGGCCACTGGGACATTCATGACAGACAAGCTAGAGAGAGCAATTAGGCAGGTAGCTGTTATCAAACCTCCATCCTTCTCTTCCATTTCCTGTCCACATAGCTAGATTACGTTGTTTAGAATCACTGCCAGTTAGTGCTGGGTAATAGAACAAGAGCAGACAGGATGCGTTTCCAGCAGAGTTCAGGCCTGGAAAATCTCCCACGCTTGCTCTTCTATGCTCTTCCCCCTTGTGCTGGTTTGATGTGGACAAGCACCTGGGAAGCCAGGTAGATGACAGAGTCTGTTCTAAAGTCACTGCTCAGGGGGAACCACTGGCCGATCAAGGAACACTTGTCCTGTAATTTACAAAAGTGGGTGATAACTTCCATTTATGTGTGCTGTTGCCCATGTCGGGGTTTGTTCATTACAGCAGCTATATGTGAGCAGCAAACCAGTCAAAAGAAACAAAGGTCTTGTCTACACTGGAAGTTCACAGGGAAGATGACACCTGTCAATGCCAGAACTTCCAAAGACATTTAGGTAATATCTCAAGTGAGTCTTTTTAGGTGGAGTGAAGAAAAAGGAAATGTTTAGAGAGGCAACAGGAGGATCAAGCTGAACAAAACACAGTCACATACACTATTCTGTCTCAGGGGAAGAAAGCACAAACATAAGGTATGAGAAAAGCATTATGATTTTTGATTTAAGATAGTTTAATGAAGTTTTAGCCCTTTCCTCTCTCAGAAATTATCACCTCAAAAATAAAGAGAATGAGGAACAGAAATGCAAATATAAATACTAGAAAAAATCTGTAATCTCAAATCAAAGCTACACGGGGAAGGGCTGCCAAATGCTGTGAATATCAGACGGGGGTGAGGCAAGATGCCAAGAGGCTGGGTGGAGAACAGAGGCTGAATTGCAAGGAGCCCTGCAACTGCTGCCCACTACAGTCATGGAAAAAGTCTAACGCGCCCACACACACACACACACACACACACACACACACACACACACACACATCACTTCACAGGAGCATCATAATAAACCAAGGACAATACCAGATAGCTTACAACACTACTACTCTGATTTCTCCCTGGTACAAACCTTCAAACTGTTGGTCCAAAAAGAATGCATTTTGCTCAAAGATGGTAAATAATAACAATAAAGTGAAGAAGAAGAAGGAGGGAGGAGAAGGAGGACGGGGAATGAAGAGAAGGAGAAGGAGAAAATGGAGGGAAGAAGAAGAGGTAGGGAAAGAGAGAAAGAAGAAAAAGAAGAGAACGAGGAAGTACCAGCAGCAGCAGCAGAAATAGCAAAAACAAAACAAAACAAAACTCAAACAACAGATGGGGAACATTCATTAGAAAAATGGTGCCACTAAGTGATGACCAAACATATTGCTACTAACAGAAAGAAGCTCCTGAAATTATCAAGAACGAGGGATCAAGGCAGCAAGAGCTAGCAGAGCACAGGAAAGATACGGACAAGAAAACCAGAACCTCCTTGTGGTGTTGATTTGCATTTCCCTGATGATTAGAGATGTTGAGCATTTTTTCATATGGTTTTTGGCCATTATTCT
>CAUYSK010032199.1:0-27920 GCA_963575035.1 Avahi laniger
TAAGCCTTTCCCTGCGCCCACCACCGTCTCGCCCCGAGGCTGAGTTAGCGCAACAGCCTGTCGGCAGGTCCCCCTGACTCTAGTCTAGTGTCTCCTTGTTCCAGTTCATCCAGAGCCCTGGCAGACGGCGAGCCTGCCAACCGCGTCCATTCCATGACGCGTCCATTCCAGGATCCTGCGAGGAAACCAGCAAGGTACGAAATGAAATTCTTCCGTGTTTTTCAAGAGGTGGCTGCGGAATACCAGTCCCGAAAGACGCTCCCAACCCCTGCCAGAAAATAATGTTTCTGGGGCCAAATCCCAAAGTCACATCTTGGAGAGTCCCGCTGCAGCATGTTAGCGTAGTAAAGGCTCTGAGAAGTCCTGCTGTAAAGGGTCTGGATTCTCCATGGCCGGGCTGGTGTTTCCCAGACTGACCGGCCCCAGAGCCCCTTTTCCAGCTTGCATGGGCTGTCATCCCACATCAGGACGGCTCCAAAAGCCCCACTCTGTTGGGAGTGTGGAAATAAAAGACCACAGCCTTCCTCACAACACAGGGGGGAAAACCTGCTAGGATCAGTTGGGAGGCGCATTTCCAGTAAGTGATTATTCTATTTAGTAACTGGAGTCTGCATCTGGTTTACTCACAACCCTCGGCTAACTGCAGGGACCTTTTCTAGAGCATGGTTGTTATCTGGGTCCCCAGCACAAGTAAGGGTGGCAGAGGTGTGGGTCCAGAGGGGACTTCTGGAGTAGAGCAGGCCTGGCTGGAGACTTTGCCACTTGTTATCTGGTTGGGCTGAGCTCGCCATGGAAATCGTCTGAACCTTGGTTTCCTGGTCTTTGGAATGGAATAAATAACACCTCCTTCCTAGGAGTGTCTCCAGAATTACACGATGTCACATGACTGGATACCCGACGCATGCCAGCTACCAGTGATCAATACCTCAGCTGCCCTGCTGTGCCTAGCCAGACTCTCCAATACAAGGAGCCCTAGGTTCCTAGAATAAATGAAGACAACCGATCTTCCCGGAAAATCATACTACTCCGTGGTAATAAGTCTACTATCATCACAGCAAACAGCTCTGTTAGAACGCAAGGTGAAACGTGCGTGCACTTTTCAGATCAAACGCAAGATTTCTAACTGTGCTTCCAGGTCTCCCTGGGTGCAGATGAACTCTCCGTTGAAGTGAGAAGTCCCTGAGTCAAAAGTTTGAAGGAAGCATTAGAACAAGGTATCCCGAAGTTTCTACTGGGATAAGACTTTGAGGAATCTCTATTTCAAAGGATTAAAATGTGTATTTCCCTGTGAAGACGGAGTATCTCGTGTAATACTAATTTCTATGTCACACCTAACAGCGATAAAAGTTGGAAGGCGTTTACACGACGCCTGAGCAGGAGCAAATGCAACTCCTTCACGGAGTTTCTCAAAGAAAGTCACAGACTGGGGATATTTGCATCTCTGATCACATGATTTAAGCTTGTCTGGGTCTTTCCATTTAAAATTTGGAAAACACAGTAAAGAAATCATGTCTTGTAAAGAACTCCAAATCACTGCTAGAAGGAAAATGCAACTTCTAAGACAGTATCTTTACTTTTCAGTTTTTACTTATTTATTTATTTATTTTTTGAGACAGAGTCTTGCTCTGTCACCCGGGCTAGAGTGCAGTGGCGTCATCACAGCTCACTGCAACCTCAAACTCCTGGGCTCAAGTGATCCTCCTGCCTCAGCCTCCCGAGTAGCTGGGACTACAGGCATGCGCCACCATGCCCGGCTAATTTTTCCTATATATTTTTTGTTGTCCAGCCAATTTCCTTCTATTTTTAGTAGAGACGGGGCGGGGGCGGGGTCTCACGCTTGCTCAGGCTGGTCTTGAACTGACCTTGAGCGATCCTCCCACCTCGGCCTCCCAGAGTGCTAGGATTACAGGTGTGAGCCACCACGCCCGGCCTACTTTTCAGTTTTTAAATGGAAACTCCTGAGTCTCAGGAATTCCCTACTCCTGGGCAAATTGGAACACCTGTCACTCTACTTATATGGCAGCCAATTTAAGAAATCAAAATGACAGACACGAGAGATCCAGGTGTGTACCACGTGAATGAACAGAATACAAGGTCTGGGAAGTTTTATACCAAACCGTGCGCAGCAGCTCCCTCTGGGAGGGTTGAAGGAACACAGAGCAAGGAGATACCCATTTCCCTCTGTTCTGCCTGAGGCTTCTACTTGCATATTGCTTCCTAATGCGGTTTTTAACAATTTAAAGAAAACCATGTCTTCCCAGCAATATAGGACAATTACAAAAGCCTTACTCTTAGAGTCAGCTTTAAAAAAAAAACAAAAGCTTAAAAAAAAGCAACCCCTTGAGGAAACAGAATACTTATCCTTAAGATAGAAGCTTTAGAGGTTAAAAAAAAATATGTCAGGGATTCCCGACAACACAGCCGTTTATAAAAGCAAAGGAAGGGCCTTCTCATTGGCTTCCCTCAAACATAAACAGGAATCGCTGTTCCTGGTTTCCCTGGAAAGCCCGAGTGTTCGCTTCTGCGTGGGGGTTACCCTCACTGTGTAATTAGCTCCTGTTCACCAGGACGCTGGCTTCGCTGTGGGCGACCCCAGGAGGGGCGAGCTGACTTACCGCTTTATTTCTTCAGCTTTTCTCCTCCCATGGCCTCCCCAGCTGCATTCAGGGTTACTTGCGTGAGTCCTTGCTTGCTTCGGGCCTGAAAACCTGCTAGCTGCTTGCTGTTGGGACTGTAAACGTCACTTTCAGATTAACCAGCCCCCGCTGTTTAAAAATATCCCTGGATGCTTAACCTTCAAGGCATTGAACGGCAGCAGTAAAAAGATCCACACCAGAGCACCTGTGCGGTGCTGGCTGCTCCGGGGAGAGTTCCGCCCTCTGCCTTCCAATCCCACAGTTCGCTTTATTTCAAAATTCTTAGATATTAAAGATACGAGGCATCTAAAGTCCACCTTGTCGCAAGCAATAGGAACAAAGTCATTTTGGCCCTTCTGTGACAAGCTGAAAATTAACTTCCTACAGGTGTTGGTCATTTGAAAAAATGAGCCCACAGTGAAAACCTTGAATGGGGAAGCCGATCTGGCTTCTCTTCCCTGAAAAGATTTGGCGAAACCCTCTCGAGTCATGCCACCGACTGGAACGGTTCCCGTTTCTCGTGACTTAGGGTTAAAAATAAAAGCTTCCTTCCCAAGTCAGGGCTGCTGGCTGTTGCTGGAGCCCGGCAGAGGGAAGTCAGCACGCGCTACAGAGTGTTCTCCCCACGGGGAGGGCTGGAGGCATGTGGGACAAAGGTCACCTCCAGGTGCCAGCCAGGGCAGGCGTGGGCAGCAGGGACCACACAGAAGTGTATTGTGCTCAGACAACAGGGAAGGGGGAACGGCAGTTTAGAGGCTCCACTTTCTGTAAACACACGTTACAAAATAAAACCTTACAGCAGGTGGAAAACCAGCAAGAGCAATGAATTCAAGCAAAACAGTTTGAATCCCTGCTGGAGCACGGGCAGCACCCTAGGGGAGCCACGACACTTGTGGGCTTATTTTCCAAGAAGGAAAAGTCATCAAATATTGGACTTTCTGGGATTTTTCTCCCCTGGACGTGGAAGCAGGAAGTGGACTTCCTGTTACCCATGGAGCCAAGGTAGGTCAAGTGTTTAGTACGAGCCCCGCGTGGTGGCACACAGCTCTAGTTCCGCCTACTCCGGAGGCCAAGGTGGGAGGATCGCTTGAGCCCAGGAGTTCAAGACCCACCAGGGCAACATACTTAGACCTCATCTCTAAAAAATAAAAAAGTAAAAAAAATAAAAATAAAAAGGCGCTCGCACAATGCCCGCCACATAACTTAATTTCTTGATAAGACAACTTCACTCAAGAGAAGCTCATGCAAACCGTTGAAAGAGGTGCTTCAAAAAGGTGGCCTCCCTCTCCGGGGAGAGCCATGTGGGATTCAAGGAAATTAAAAAAAATTCCATTAAAAAAATTCCTCCCCAATGACTCCGAATCAGAATGACTTTGAAATCAGGCTGATGGGGGTTCAAATCCTCGCTCCATGGCCAGTGACTCTGAACAAAAGGCTGAGCTTCAGCATCCTACTTTACCATGTGGCTGAAAAAATTAAATGACATATATTGAGCTTCTAGCACAGGGGCTGGCTTGTAACAGGCACTTAATAGTATCTTTCTAATGAAATCCATTACTTCCAAAAAGACTAGAGACACACACACACACACACACACACACACACACAGATGAAGAACTCTGGTGGTTCGGTTCTCCCTTGACACTATCTCTTTGAGATGTAGGTATTTTCTAGAATGCAAATGGAAGTGACCCCTTATGAGAATGCAGATGCCTTCCCCCAACAATTAAATCAGAATTTCTGGGGGCGGGGTCTGGGTGTTTTTTAGTTTCCCCAGGCTTGAGGAGCACAGCCACGTGTCTGAAGGCCCCCTGCCTCCCTCACCCCAAACACAACAACTGGAGAGAGAAAAGAACACAGGAAATCCTCACCAAAAGGGTGGGAAAGTATCGCTCTCCTGGTCTGTTCTATCCACCAACGTTTGCATTTCCAGACATACTTCAAAAACTCGAAGACTAGTTCGGACTGAGATATAATCTGCAAGACCTGCAAGGGAACTTTAAGTAGTTAGGCCCAAATTAAAGTGTCAGAGGACTCTAGACAGACAAAGAGGCCATCTCTCCAGGTTTGCTCAGCTTGAGTCAGCACAAGAGCCCCCCCCACCTGCTTTTCCTTGTCTATCTGGAAGGTTTGGAAGGATGAAGAGCCACTACCACACGTATGAGCCAAAAAGTTTGCTTCCCCACCAAACACCCTTTCTAAGAGTTTTTATTCTAGGAGCAAACCGAAGCAGAAAGTGAATTAAGAGGGGGAGAATATTTATCTAATAATATAAGCATACTAGCAACATGCTAAAGTCTGTTTTTTAAAATGCAAACAAGAGTCCCCCACCTTGCCCCATTCGACTCAGATCAAAACCAGGTAGTGATTTTTACACATTTTATAACTTGAGGTTCCCAGTATACCCCTAGCATGATTCCTGACTTCTTTGTGTGACCGATTCCGAAAGCCTTCAGCAGATAACTCTTTTCCTTACCTGGAAAGGGAGGAGACAGGTATCGTTTTTGGCCAGGTTCTCACAAGCCTTCCACGTTGTGCCACGTGGAATCTCCAGATCCACACACAGCACGTGGATGGCCAGCCACCTGGCTTGGCGTGGGCCGGTTCTTCTGTGTAGAATACTCTTGGTTCCTCGTCTTGGCCTGGAAACTTCCTTCAGTTCCACTTAAACATTCCTTCCACTGTGAAATTTCTTTCGAAGGCCGACCCAGTGCTTGCTTCCTTTTCGTTCCCACCTCCCACCAGACAGTGGCAGGACACAAGGGTCAGCAAACTAAGGTTTGCAACGCGTGTTTTCCTGTAGCTCCCAAGCCAGGACTGGTTTTTACATTTGTTAAATGCTTGGGGGTGGAAAAAAATGTCATGACACATGAAAGTCATATTAAATTCAAATTTTAGTGTCCATAAATAAAGTTTTATTGGAACATAGCCTCATCCGGTCGTACACTTTGCCCACGGCTGCTTTCTCTACAATGTAGAGTTGAATAGTTCCCATGGAGACCAGATGATGGCAAAAACTAAAATATTTACTATCGGACCCTTCACAGAAAGTTTGCCAACCCCCGACCTAAGAGGCTAAAACTGCCTTTTATTTTTGCATACCAAATGCTAGAATCATAGCAAACTCTAAATGGGAAAAAAAAAAGTTACTACCACATAGCTAAGAATTAATCAAAATGAGTTGCCTTGTTTCTAAAGAATCAGTGATTAAACCTGTATCTTTTTTTTGGCAGGGGTCATAGACCATTTAAGATACTGCTCTGTATTCCGGTTAAAGTGTCACTAAGCTTCTAAATTTCAATATAATTTTAACTCAAATAATAATTATTGTTTGCTTTTTGAATTATTTATGTTAACTCAGTTCACTGCTGTCCCCGACAGGCAGCGCTGAGCAGGGAGAGAAGTGTCACAAGCTAACTGGTACAGAAAAATTAGCCCTTCACTTCTCCAGGGGATGAGGGAGTCCATTGTGACGTGCAGGGGAACACCCCGAAGTTACCAGAGGGCAAAATGACATAACCACAACGCATCTGCCTTCTGTGAAAGACTGCTCATCACAAAATATAGAATCATAAACCCTTCTCTTCACAGATAAAGAAAGGCACGCCCACAGTTTTGATTGGAAATACTGCTTCCTCTCCGCCTGCCTATGCTTAGCTCTCACCAGATGCATTCTTTCTCGCCCATTCAAGTAAAAGCACACTTGTTACAACCTTCCTGATACTTGCAGCTTCTTCATCAGCCACCCAGGGATCCTACCTCTCATCCTGACAGTGCACCCAGCTACCTGGGCCAAGTGCGGCAGGCTAGCAGGCCATCAGGGAGTCTTCTAGTGCCCTGGCCCCACACCTGAAGTCCAGATGTCCAGGGAAGAGCCTAGAAACACTGGTTGAGGGAGGATGCAGGAAGCTTCCCTTGATCGTCACGGGGCTTGGTAGAATGCAGCCATGAGGGGAACACCAAGATTGCCAAAAAATGCTTTCCTTAGGCCAGAAGCTTCCCCTTTGGGGTGTCAGGGGTGCTGCTCCTGCCAGGGGTGGGATCCAGCTCCAGCTGAGGAGCAGGGGGCAGGGAGGAGGATGAGAGCAGGGGCGGCCCTTCCTGCAGACAACAGTTACCAAGGGGACCCTGGCAGGGGGCCAAGCAGGCGCCAAGTACAAGGAGGGCAGCCCAAGGGCTTCTGAGGATGGCCAGGCCCCCACACAGCCCAGCCACACAAAGGACATTGCACAAAGCAAAATGTCAACAATCTTTATTTAACAAACTCGCTGCAGGGTTAACTCTTTAACCCCACAAACAGCAAATACAGCATCTCTGACTAGATCAAGAATGCAGGTACAGACTCAATAAAGATTGTCTCTTAAAAGAGGATTGAAAAAATATATATGTGTATTTTTTTGAAAAACTGAAATTTTCCAGTGTTGCAGAAAAAATATCCCAAAGTGATTTCAGTCCATAAAAAACAGCATTTGGCAGTCTGTGCTGCCTTAAAAACCCAACTGAGGATAACCCGAGGAGAAAATCACCCTCTAATTAAAAAAAAAATATCCCTTTTTCCTCTTCCTTGTTCAACTGCCCATTCCCCCAAACACCCAAATGACAGGATAAACAACATCCCGCTCGCTTCTCTTAGCCCCCTATCACCAAGGATTATTCCTTAGGAATCTTCACCTCTACTGCAATCAAGGAATTGAGCTCTAATTTCTGGGCCAGATACCTAGAAACCTGCAAATTATCCCCATGCTTCCTGCAAGGAAAGATCAAAGGGGCGGTACACCTGGCCCAGCCTGGAATGCCTGCTGGGCTGAGAACAGGGGGGCTCTTCTAAGCAAAAATAAAATACCCCAATGCTTATAACTGAATGTCTAACCTACCAGGCAAAAACAAGTAGCAGCAGGCACCAAAGTATTGGCTGCACCAAAAAGATGCACATCTCCCCTCGTTAGCCTAAAGGTGAGGGAGCGGAGTGAGAGAATTTAACCTCACAGCGCGTACCTTAGACGTTCAGTCGAAGGGTAGTCTTTGCTGTGTCTGGACCGATAAAGCTGCCATGGCGGCTTTCGGGAAGCTTTTCCCCCTTATGCAGCGTTTTAAATAGGGAAATTTTCAATTCCGCTTTGTAACTGACAAACACGTCAACGGCAGCTTCTCAGAAACCACCAATGGAGACAGACCACCCCTCAGGTGAGGATCATAGCTCTTTCCAGTCAATGGGCTTCTTGCCGGACTTCTGCAGCAGCTCATTGGTCTTCGAGAAATGTCTACATCCGAAGAAGCCTCTGTACACTGACAATGGGGAGGGATGAGCAGTCTGCAGTACATGGTGCCGCTTCTGAAAAAGAGCAGGAGAAACGGTGGCAGATTTGGGATTCTTCTTTTAAAAGACTATGGCTGTTGCACTTTTAAGACCTTGTACAATTTCCCTTTGCCTTCTCTAAATTCTCCCACGTTCCAAAGTGGAGCACTCAGCATTTGTATCAGAATACAAGTCCATGTGTCAAGCAACTACTCTGGCCAGGTTCCGAGATGCAAAGACGAACGGTCTCAGCCTTCAACTCGGCAACATCTATGCAATTTTTAAGTGCCCACATCTCAGCAGCAATTGTGCTAGGATTGTATTTGCTGAAGGGTACCATGATACATACACAGATGCACCCTGACTTACGGTGGGCTTATGAACCCACCCCAAGTTGAAAATATCTTAAGTTGAAAGTGCATTTAAATACATCTAAATGACCTGTGAACAATCACAGCTTCGCACAGTGTACCTCAAGGGTGCTTAGAACATTACCCTACAGTTGGGCAAAATCTAATACAAAACCTACTTTATAATAGTGTTGAACTTCTCATGTAATTTACTGAATGCACTGACAAATGAGAAACAGAATGGTTGCAGAGGTACTCGAAGTATGGTTTCCACTGAATGCCTATCATTTTCTTACCATTGTACAGTAAAAAAAAAAAAAACCCCAAAGTCCAACCTCATAAGTTGGGGGCCATCTATTCACATCAGGGAGCTCACTGTAGCACACTGCTGCTACCAGCTAAAACCTAATATAAACCCAGTCATGGAACTGGCTGAAAATATTTTTCTAAAGTCCTTACCATGGGATATCACATAGCTATTAAGAGGTACAAGATCAGGCTACACATACTGTTATGAGATGACTTCCAAAATGATCAGGTGAAAAAAAAGATAAATTCGTTTAAAAACTTTTTAAAGAAAAAATGCCCTTCTATATTCTGAACAATCTCGCCATAAAAATGAAATAGTCGTGCATTGTCTAATGGTGAGATCTGAGAAATGCATCATTAGGCGATTTCATTGTGTGATCGGAGTGTACTTACACGCTAGACGGCATAACCTACCACACACCCAAGCTGTATGGTCTGGCCTATTGCTCCCAGGCTACAAACCTGTACGGCACGTTACTATCCTGACTACTGTAGGCACCTCTAACGCAATAAGTATTTGTGTATCTAAGTGTATCAAAACATAAAAAGAGTACAGTAAAAATATGCTAACAGAATCTTATGGAGACCACTGTCATACATGTAGTCTGTTTTTGACCAAAATGTAGTGCACGACTATACTTGGATTTTTTTAAAGGTCAGCCGTAGTTATTGAGTAGGGGCACTATAGGCCGTTTTTGTTTTCTTAATTCTTTTCTGCACGTAAAAACCAACAAAAATGGCCAGGGGCGGTAATTAAAGTGAAGTGGCCCAATATGGCTAAAAGCAGAGAGCCTGGAGCCAGACCCGAGGGGGTTCAAGGCCCAGCTCTGGCACACAGCAGTTGTGTAATGGATGGATGTTGCACAACTCTCTAAAGCTGTTGGGTTTTTATGTGGAAACTGGGAGTGAGAACATCACCTAGCTTATGAGTACTACGAAGGATCAAATGAAGGTCACGGGATAGAGTATTAGACGAAGTAATGCATATCCTGTGCTGAGCACACCTGTGGCCAGCACAGGCTCCTTCCTGTGAGCTTCAGCTATGCTGAGATTTTAAGGGTAAGTTAATCAGCCTCCCAGGAAGGAAGGGACCTCCACATTCTGGGCAGAGGAAGCAGGATATGCAAAGAAAAAGGCAGGCAGGGAAGTGGGGCCAGTGAAAAGTACAGGCGGGTCTCAGCCTGGAGCCCAGAGTAGAAAGAGGGAAGTCATGCCCTCAAACCAGCCGGTCAGCCTAGGCCAAGGCCTTCCAGGGAGAAAGTGTTCACACTCTCCAGGCGAGATCAGATGAGGACCTAGACCAGCCAGGCTATGGGGATGGACTTGACCAAGCCCAGGGGAAGAAAGAACACAGATGTAAGTGACTGATCACACAAGGGCAGGTGAGGGGGAAGAGGAGGCAGGGAAAGGAGGAGAAAGAAGCAGGCAGGTGTCAGGAATGGCGTCCTGGATTTCTGGCTGGACAGCTGGGCGGATGGTGGGACCTTAACGCTAGAGAGTAGAGGAGCAAGCTCAGTGAGGGACTGATGAGGCAATGAAAATTTAGTGTGGAAAACGCTGAATTTCTGGTGCCTATGGGACAGTGGTAAGGGGGCACCTATAGACCCGGAGCTCAGGAGAGACACTGGGCTGGAGACAGGCAACTTGGTTTTAGTGATCAAGCTACTTTAACAACCGTTTACCTTTAGACCAAACCATGTTTAATAACAAAGATTACCACTATGCTAAGTAAGAGCTACGCCGGCCATAAACCTCCCTAAGGGATGATTAGAATTACTCTCACGCACGTTTCTCATACAGCTAATTAGATCTTGGTGGTCCATAAAGTCAGATCTTAGGTTGTTCAAACAGTAAGTTATTGCTACAGCAAAGGCTTCGCAAGAGGTAAGGTTCTGCATAAAAAGCGTTGAACTCCATGCCCCGTGTTCGATACATTTGCACATTTCAGATATACCAGTTACCTCCTGCTGACACACCAGACCACCATCCTCTCTGATGGACCAGAAGGATTCAAGGATGATGCCTAGGTCTCTGAGCGCCACAACCAGGCACACAGGTGTTTCAGTAAATGAAGGGGAAGACGAGAGAGGGAGCAGGTTGGGGCAGGGTGCAGGGAGCGCAGCAACTGGTTTGGTCATGTTAGGTGTTCACGATTAGACTTCAGGTTTAATGGCTGCAGTGGTTTCACGAGGAAGTTAAATTTGTGATTAAGTAGAATTCTTGGTGTTTTCTATATGTTCCCAAACTACTTGGAAGAAAGAAACTTTCCCTTTTCATCATTTATAGGATCACTTGTTAAATGAATGGGACCTAGAGAGATCTCTGTATCTTTTATGTTTGCGACAAGTTCATGCCTACATTACTAACTGCATTAAATCACAAGTTGGCCATTTGCTTTCCTCACATATAACTCATCATCATTCCTGTAATTTGTCCAAATTCAGCTCAGTTTTCAATGGGAAACCCAACCTTAAGTTTTAAGGGAAAATAAAATTCATTTTATGACATCTATCTTCCAGGACCACACACGAGGGATTCCTAGAATTCTCCCAACTATTTAAGGTGTTCAAAGTGTTAAAAGAAGACATACCCTATCGATGGCACTGCCCTTCTTCTGAGCGTAAGAGCCCCAGAGCAGGAAGACAAGGCCAGTCGAGTTCTGATTTAGCCAGGACACAACTGCATCGGTGAATTGCTCCCAGCCTCTCTCCTTATGAGAATTGGCTTGATGGGCCCGCACAGTGAGGACAGCATTGAGGAGGAGAACGCCTACACACACACACAGGGGAAAGAGGTTAAATGTAGACTCAGGCACATCAGCTAAACCACCCAGCAACAGGGGTCAGACACATGCTGAAACCACGTGCTTGACAGGTGAGCCGAAGGAAAATAGGTTACAAAGAAAGCATTACAACACAACCAGCAGCGACCTTTGGGTGAGATCAGGGAGCATTTTATTCTCCTCTTCCAGTTTGCTGCAGTGGATGTGCCTTATATGCCTCCGTCGGAAGCAATTGTTTTAAAAAAAAAAAAAAAATCCCAAGAGAGAATGGGATCCCAAGAGCACTATAGGCCAAAATGATTCATGGAAACAAAAATCAAACTGCAAGAAACCAAAGAATAAATAGTTTTCTTTATCCTGGTTGTAGAATGTTAAAAAAAAAAAAAAAAGGTCTCCCAGATAGGTATAAACACACACATGTACAACCCACGCATCAAAATGAGCAGAGTTGGCCTGGGCAACATAGCGAGACCTCGTCCCTACAAAAAATAAATTGCGGGATGAACACGCCTGAAGCTTGGACTTGGGGGGGTGGGGCAAGGGCAACATATGTAACGTAAACATCTATACCCCCATAATATGCCGAAATAAAAAATAAATAAATAAATAAATCAGCCAAGTACAGCGGTGCGAGCCTGTAGTCACAGCTGCTTGGTTCTTTACAGCGACCCTTCCAAACTATTAAGGAGCGGCACAGCAAAGACAAGCCTGCCGGCACCAGTCCAAGGTACATCTCGCAGGGGTTGGTCTACCTTGCTTGGCCCACCCAGAGAGATCTCCATGGCCAGGATGAACAAAACCATCTATGTCTGTGGACAGCTCTCTGTAAATGTTTTCCAAACTAAAAGCAAGTGGGAAAAAAAAAGAAAACAGATTAAATATAATTTTGAAAGTTCAGTAACCTCTAAGATACATATGAAAAGATTAGAGGTCACAGCCAGCCTTTGGAAAGGACAATGGAACACATGGCACCAAATAATGAGATAAACACCCGGGGTTTACCTTCTGATAGGTTAATCTGCCAAAGACCTTTCCCTTGGTCTGTGCTTGGATTTAAGGAATAGCACTTTGGAAGAGGTAATCAGCCCAGCAGTTATAACTTTCCCTCCCCACTAATGCTCAGCTATAGTTTTATATATTTACCATATTTATGTATATTTTATGTACACGAAATCCTCCAAAGCAGTTCTTAGCCAGCGGTAATTCTGTCCCCTAAGGAACTTCTGGCAATGTTTGGAAATATTTCATTGTCACAACTGGTGGGGGGGGGGTTGCTACTGGCATCTAGTGGGTAGAGGTCAGGGATGCTGCTCTACATCCTATAACGCACAGGTCAGCTCCCCTCTCCCACAACAAAGAACAACTCAGCCCCAAATGTCAGCAGTGCTGAGGTTGAGAAATCTGGCTCCTAAGGCCAATGAAAGTTTCTCAAAATAGTCCCACCTGTAATTTGCAAAGTACACCTCAGGAAGGAATCACGATTGGACCAGAGCCATTTGTAAAGCAATTGTACCTGGGCGGAGGTGGAACAGGTCTTTGAACACTAAAGCAGAGCCCGTGAGCTTGATTGGGTCCATGATATGGATCCTGTCCCAGGATAACAACCTTTACCTGTGAACACCAGGTGGCAAGAATTAACGCCTTAGTGTAGTAGGCAGTCTAAATGAACACCTGGCAGACTGATAACCTACACAAAGCGACACAACAATGACGGGGAGATCTCTTCTTCACCCACTGAGAACCCCAAGAAGGCAGTAACTGAGCATCAACATCATTACTTCCCATTTCCAAACTATCCTTCAATCACCCTAATATACTGCCCCACTCCCTTCTCTAACAAGTGTTTGAAACAATTTGGGGTCAATTTTGCTTTCATCCCCTTCATTTTTCAAATTACAAAAGTAAACATGCCCTTGTAACAAGTACAACCACCCAGAAACACACAAAAAGGCTAACCATCTCTTGGTCACCCCTATCCTATCATCCTGAGTTAACCATTTTTAGTTACCTATATATATATACATAAACTGAGGTTACTGTACTCATTACCCCACATCTTGTATTTCTCATGTCACATTTCGGGCATCCTTCAAGTGAACAGAGCACTCAATCACTAGTCCTGGGCAGACAGCTTGTTTCCCAATGTTTTCTATTACAAAAAACATTGCAGTAAACATGCTAGTATGTACATCCTTACACACTGTTGCTTTTACTTCTATGGCGCAGATTTGCACTAGTGGAGATGCCGATCAAAGGACAGGTGTATTTTGAACTTTCATAGATGTGTCCAACTACCTTTCACATTCCCCACCAGCAGCACTGGAAAGTGCCTGTTCCCCCGCATCCTCTAACACTGGGGTTCCCAACCCCTGGGCTGCAGCCTGTTAGGAACTGGGCTGCTCGTATCCCTGTCTGAGCGAAGCTCCATCTTTCTTTATAGCCACTCCCCATGGCTCACATCACCTCATCACCTGAGCTCTTCCCCACCACCCCCATCAGTGGAAAAACCGTCTTCCATGAAACCAGTCCCTGGTGCCAAAGTTTGGGGGCAACTGCTCTAACAGGTGGAGCCAGAAGAGAATGAGATCAGGTCAAAAGGGCCGTGGGAATAGGTGGCAAGAGGCAATGACGAGTAATGAGGCCACCTGTCACAAGAGGTGTTGAAGTATTAGCTGGTGTGTCCTTTTGATCCGGGGCTTGCCCATCGCATCTCCCTTCTCATGCCCTGCCCACGTGTTCTTAGAATCTTCCTCCACAGCTGACATATTCTTTATCCTTCAGAACCCAGCTCCAGACATCCTGCGACCAGGAAGCTTTTGGGGACCTCTTTTCCTTCCTCTTGGTGCTCACTGTGGCCAGCATATTCTCTGCATGAGGCAACCTGTCCCCACAGGGAACCTTTCCAGCTGGGACCTCTGGTCCTGGAGGAGGGAGCACTGTGGGTGAGCTACCTGCCCTGGCTCTGGATGCTCGTCTGCAAAGCTGCCCCACTGGCCCATCCGATCCTCATAGGTGTGATTCTCTTTTGACTTGTCCCTATTTGTATGATCACTGGTATTGAGGACAGGGCACTCAAATAAGGAGTGAACTGAATTTAATTAATTAAATTGAATTCCAAAACCAAGGCGTTATAGTCTAAGTTCTTGTTCTAAAATGAAACTGTGAAAATTTCCAAGTATCAGGTGCAGTTGCCTTATCAAGATGGCTTATTCACCTATTTCATGCCTGTTTAACAGGTATTTGTTAAGTTCATACGGTGGTGAAACCACAAACAGGCATCTGAACAGGAGACTAATGTGACCAGAGCGGCCAATCAGCAACTGTCATATAGGATGAACTAAAGCAAAGGGATTTGTTAACAGGATAGCAAGCCTGTTCAGGCCAGATAAAAGTCGAGACCTTTAAAGTCCCAACTATAAGACAGTGTGGTCAAGTCAGGGTGGGGTCGACTATAACTAGTTGAAAGAGACTTCACTGCTTCTTGTTTCAGTTTCCTCATCACCACAATATACCTAACACTGGTATGGGGTTGGTTTCAGGATTAACTACAGGAAGAAATGAAGGCACACAGACTGGGTCTATGTACATATTTCTTTCACTTTTGCTGCATAAATAGTAGCATATGTTAAAAAGAGTAAAGACAGGCTGAGATACAATGAAACCTCACGATTTCAGAGTTTTCTTTGCTACTGAATTACGATCTGTAGCTTAATTCCAGTGTTCCTAATTAAAACATACTATTTGATTCTCTCCCCGAACAGAATTCATTAACAACTTGTACTTACATCTCTTATGTCACACATTTGGGTCCACGTGAAGACTTGGTGTGGGGGTGGATAAACAGTGTAATGTTTCCTTTCTTCTGCAACAAATCCCATTAGCTGATTTAAAGATAAACTAGACTTAAAATCAGACTCTCACTGGAAACCATACAAATTCAGTAAGAAAGCTAATGCAAGTTATTTGAAGCACCATCTAAAATCCAAAAGGATTTTATATTCAAATTCTTTAAAACAGAACAAAAATTGCACCCACCCCCAGTTGCTCAATCGCATCACTTTCCTGCTTTAATTTCCCGAGGAAGCCCAACCCACACACATCTTTTTTTTTAAAAGGCCGAGGCAGGTTTCATTCAGGTCGGCTGGTGGTTTTATTAAGCCAGCACTTCCTGGAAAGCAAAACGCTTAAAAGAAACCGTGGTATCATCTCACAGTCTAACAACTTTAACCAACGTTTGGATCCAAAACATCATGGCTTGGTTTTACCCCCCGAGCGTGAAAAGGACGTTGCAGGAGAGAGAGAAAACAGGAAGCTATGGAAGCAATGTCGCGGACTTGGGCTGCCGCTGCGCCAACACGACAAAGGGCCAGCGGCCTCCACGTTTACCCCCGAGCAAGGTACAAGCTTCCCCACTTACCTTTATAAAATACGGCTTCCCGAACTCTCCGCTGAGTTGCTTCTTCCAACTCTCACCGAAGCCCACGGGCACGTTGCGGGCCGCGAGCCTGAGCAGGGCCGCGGCCTTGTTCCTCTGGATGCGGACCAGCTGCTCCGGGCTCAGCGGCGAGGAGGGCGGCGTGCCGGCCTCGTCCTGCCCGGCCCGGGCCTTCTTGGCGGGGCTGGCCTGCAACGGGTCCCCGCAGAGGCGGGTCACGAGCTGCAGCGGCCCTTTCCCAGGCGCCCGCAGCTTCCGGCCCAAACCCAACAGCCCACGGCAGAAGATGCCCATTTGCGGAGCAGGTCGGAGCCAAACCGGGCACTGGGAGCCCAAGGCTAAGCCCGGCCCGGAAACTTGCAGTTTGGGACTAAAATGGTGCGGGGAAAGGGGCCGAGGGACAGCGGGAAGGGGGACCCTGCACGGAGGCGCCCCGCCCCCGCCGAGCGCGCCACCAGCGCGTCCCCACGCGATCTTTTCGCGGCAAAAACGCTCCCCCCGTGATCCCACCCTCTCCCTCCTCTGATTGGACGGCGCAGCGACCGGCGGCGCGCCGATTGGCGCGGTGGACCCAGAGGCTCGTCCCCATTGGCTGGCCCCTCAGCATGGCGGCCGATGAGAGAAGGCGGCGGCTATTTTGAACACGTGGAGGCTGTTTTGAACGCTGGGCCCCGGTTTACCGAGTCGGCGGCGCGCTCCTGCACCCCTTCGGTCCGGTGGGGCTCACAACTTTCCTCCCCCTCACTGGCTCCCCCGCCCCCGGCGCCCGAAGCCGTCTCCACCGCGACTCACCGCTGCATCCCCGCTCTCCTCAGCTAAGGCCGCCACGCCGGTCCCCAGGCCGGCCGGCTCGGGGCTGCGAGAACGTCGCTTCCTGGCGGGGCTCGGGGAGAAGAAGGAGTAGAGCGTCTTCTGCCCGATCATCTCGCAGCCGAGGAGGGAGCGAACGCGCGCCGCCCGGGAACCAGCTAGGCTTGCGCTGGCTGTGGCGATCCGCAATTGGCGCCAAGCGACCCGCGCATGCTCCGAGCGGGGGGTTTTGCTGGGGGCAGGGGGCGGCGGAGCGCCCAGTGCGCATGTGCCGTGCGGGGGCCAAAGCGCAACGCCCCTGGGGCAAGGTGGGGCTTGCAACGGTGGCCAGCGGTCACTCTTTCATTCGTTTGGGCCACCGGACCCAACTCTGCCTTTTGGAGAGTCCCAAGACATCTCTGCTGTAAAAAGAAAAGTACCTGCCCCTTAGGTGTGTTATGGGAGTGAAACGAGCAATATAACAGTATTTGTTGAGCTCTTATATACATGATCTCACCCGATTTTTAAAACCTATTTTACTGAAGACAAACTAAGGCTTAGAGCAGCCAAACATTTTGCCTAACCTGTAAAGTCTGGGGGAGACTTTCACTGAGGTCATGGAGGTTAAACTCCTGATTTCATCTTCCAAATGGCACCGCCATCTGCCACCCCTTACCCCCACCATACACCTGGGATTCTCTCCCTCCCTCCCCACATCCAAACCATCAATAGCTCCTTTTGGTTCTATCTCCAAAATAACTCGCGAATTCAACTGCTGCTCTTCCATCTCCTGGCTTCAATCCCAGCTGGTCTTCTCTTTCCTAGGGAGGGATCGTAACGGAATGGCCTGGAAAAAAGAAGGCAAAAACATTCTCTGTCTCTTTAACACACCCTGAGCTCCTTTTTGAGAACTGAAGCCTGCATCCCTGCCTCAGGACAGTGGCTGGGAGGGGCAGAATAAGTCTTCTGTTATTTGTGCGACAAGAGATGGCCCAGCCCCTGCCTGTTAAAAGGGTGGAGGTCAGGGGCTTGACTTCAGCTGAGATGGGACCTTCAGAATCATCAACTATAGTTGAACTGTAATTGCTTGGAGCTGAGAACCCATCCTTTAAAAGCTCTGTATTTCTGCTTAGTATGAAGACGAAGGCATTTCAGACAGGAGTCTCCATCCTCCTCCTTTGCTGGCAAAGTCATTAAAAAATGTCTCTTTCCTTCCTCCTCAAACCACTTGTCCTTGTTCTTCTGACTGGGCCTCATGGACAAGTGGCCGAGCTTTCCGTAACAGGATCTTTTTACATCAGGACAATCGGGTTAAAAACCCTTCTGTGGTTTCCAAATAGGCTGAGAATAAAACCCCAGCTTCTTACCCAGCCTGGAAGGCTGCTTCCTTCTCTGATCAAATCTTCCTTCCCTACTACCGGATCCAACTTCCAGTACATTTGCTGGACACACCCAGCTTGTCCCCCTTCACACGCTTGCCCACACTGTCCCCCATCAGGTCTTGGCTCGGATCCTTCCCTGAAAGCCCTTCTTCTACTGCCCCACTTTCTAGCTCATCGCTCTATTTATAGCTGTTACACTATATAAAATTCTCTTATTTATTCCTTCCTCGTGTATCCTGTCTCCGTCTCCAAAGTGTAACCTGGGCGAGGGTGGGAGCATTATCCTTCTTGTTGCTGGTGTGTCCAGTACCTAGCACGAGGAGAAGAAGTGCAAAAAGGGAGAGGAGCTCATAACAGAAAACCATTTGCCTTTGCAGACACTTTGAAAAAACAGTTTAGCAGTTTTGTATAAAGTTAAACATGCACTTACCATGTGACACAGCAATCCCATTCCTAGGCATTTACCCAAGTGAAATGAGAAGCTGTATTCACACAAAAGCTTGTACGTCAATGTTTATAGCGATTTTACTCACAATTGCACTTAAAACTGGAAACAATCCAACAGCCCCACTGGCTACTCGTGGATCCGTGGTACTGGTACTGGCTACTCGTGGATCCGTAGGATGGAATCCTACTCAACTGTAAAAAGGAACAAACCTCTGATACAAAAAACATGTATCTTAAAAGCAGTGTGCGTAAGTGAAAGAAGTCAGACACGAAGGCTATATGGTGTATAATTCTACTTACATGAAATTCTGGAAAAGGCAAGGCTATAGGTTGCCAAGGCTGGGTGATGGGGAGAGTTAACCAATAGGCAGGAGTTTTGTGGGTGGTGGAACTGTTCTGGATCTTGATGGTGGTAGTGGTCATACAATATTGTACGTTTGTCAAAATGTGCATTACTATGCACTAAGAGGCTTCAAAACAAAGCCCCCAATCTCGCAGAAGTTTCATTCCAATAGGGGCAGATAGAAAGTAAAAAACATTTAGGAGCAACAATCGACACTCACATTTATTTGGAGCACAGTAGCACTTCTCGCACGTCCTGTCATTTAATCTTCACAGCACTCTCATGACATAGGTGTTATAGTCGCCACTTTCCGGATGAGGCAATTCAAGCCCAGAGAGGTTAAAGTGACCCGTGAGAGCCCACACAGCTACGGTGGAAGAGACAGAAACAGAAGCCACGGGGTCTGACTGCAGAACTCGTGTTACCACCAGCGACAATATGCGGTTCCCCAGCTCCCTGTCTGGACACCAAGATAACCCACAGTGAGAAGTGACACCAAACAATAGTTCTCAAACCACAGATGATCCTTGACAGTTGCAGAACAAATAAATGTTAAACTGGAACACGCAATGCTTGCAACGCATCGAGAGAGCCAGCAGGTGGCGCCAGAAGACCGCCGGGCTGCTTGTTTTGGAAGCGTGCCTGCACGTCCCAGCGCGCAGCGGAAGTCGACGCGGAAGCAGAGCTGTGGGTGAGTGTTTTTCCCGCCTCCCAGGGCCCTTGCAGGGTGTTTGCAGGACTCACAGCTGCGCCGCTGCAGTCTGAGATATTGAAGAGAACCCTCGCCACCCCCAACCCACGCACGTGCTGCAATTCTTATTACCAGAATTGAGTGTGTTTGGCCTTGTTTAACTGGTTTGCATTTAGGGGCTGAATCATATCCATTTGAGTACACTCTATCTACCCGTTTTAATACTGGTGGGGGCGGGCGGGGCGGCCAGTTATCCCTCCCCTTTAACGGGGTGGGCAGAAGACAGCCTGCTTTTCTGGGTGACTTTCCTGGGCTTCTTGGGCAAACCCTTTCCCCTCTCTGGGCGTCAGTTTCCCCATTTGTAAAATGAGGGCTTGGCTTGTAGTTTCTAAATTTGGTTGGGGCATGTAAATTCCCAGGGGAGAGATCTTTCAAAATTCAGAAATTTGGGCGCGGAGCGCAGGCATCTGGGTTTTTGCAAGCTAGCCAGCTGATTGTGATGCACGGCCAGGTGTGGGCGACCCTAGACCAGATTTTCCCCAGGGGTCCCTCCAGCTTTACTGTCCTCTGCTTCCTTCCTAGGACATGGATTTAATTTTTAAAATGGCAACTTAGGAACCTTGCTGTGGAACCATTTGATGAACAGATTTTTGCACTGGGGACAAAAGCTGGGAGATCTCTTTGCCTTGCCAGTGACGTCCATTTCTTTCCTGTGGGGAGACAGGATGGACAGATTCCTGGTGACGGGGGCCCAAAGGGGCCTCTTGGGAAAGGGGGAGGAGCAAGAGCAGACCGGACAGGTGCCAGCCCTGCTGGGAGGAGATGACGAAAGCTCAAGGAAGAGGCCCAGGAGAGAGACCCCGGGGAGTGGGGTCCACCTGGAAGGCCCCAGCTGGCGGCACATTCGGGCGGAGGGCCTGGACTGCAGTTACTCCATCCTGTTTGGCAAAGCTGAGGCGGACGAGATTCTCCGAGAGCTGGAGAAAGAAGTGGAATATTTTACAGGTAAGCAGGGCACTGTGTGTGTGCGTTGGGAGGCTTGTTTGATAAAACGAATGATCTTATGTTTGGAGAAATCTGAACTCAGGAGTCATTGTTTACTGATGGGTTCACTAACGGATTCAACAAACGTTCTCTGGGCATCTCTGGGCCAAGCACCCTCTAGGTGCTTGGGATACAAGCTTGAAAAATACAGGCTTGCCTGTCTACTGAAACCAGGCACCACCTGGGAAAGTTAAAAACAAACAACATGCTGAGTTCCACCAGCTGAATCAGAATAGCTAGGAGTTGGGCATCGGTGTTTTTAAAAAGCTTCCAGGTGATTCTCATGTGCATCCAGGGTTGAGAATCACTGGTCTCAGGGGAGATGGTTATTGCTCTACCAGGTAATTTCTCTACACCTGTGGTTCTCAACGTCCTCTTCAGGCTTGTCGCTTGTCAGAACTGATTGCTGGGCCCCACCCTGCAGTTTATTTCTAAGGAGTTTCCGGGTGATGCGGATGCTGCTGGTTGGGGGACCGCACTTTGAGAACTGCTGCTCTACCCTGTGATGAGTACACGGCATCTGGTCAGGCACTTTGGAAGGTGTAGAAAAACCCACAGGAGACCCCATCCCGTAGCCTGAGCTGTGTGAGCCCACCCTTCGTGGAGCCATAGGCCCTTAGTCCTCACAGTTGGCAAAACCACCCTAGTGTGTAAACTAACTTCATCTTTCTCTTCATCTGCTCTTACTGTCATTAAGGCAATTAAGTTACAATATTTAATTAAAAAATAGCCTAAGACAGTGTTTCTGTAAATGTAGGACAAGAGTCACTGTTCCTGAAAATTTGGGGCAGTCAATATTTTCATGAAAAATCTGAAGGAAAAAAACGGGGGATAAGCCACAATAATTTTTGAGGAGGGGGTCCTCGGCAGGGCATCAGATTACATTGAATGACACAAGGAAACGCTGTGTTACTTCCCTTTCAATCCCGAATACCCAGGGCGTGTGTGCGTTGGGCACTCACCTGCCTGGGTCTCTGGGGGACTCAAGGGACGGAACTGCCTTGTTTCATCTGCACAGGTGCGCTGGCCAGGGTCCAGGTGTTCGGGAAGTGGCACGACGTGCCAAGGAAGCAGGCGACGTATGGCGACGCTGGGCTGACCTACACGTTTTCGGGCCTTACGCTGTCTCCAAAGCCGTGGATCCCAGTTCTAGAGCGTGTCCGGGATCGTGTCTCTGGGGTGACTGGACACACTTTCAACTTCGTGCTTGTCAACAGGTGACACCCTACCTGCTTAGCGGACTGAATTTTATAAAACTTCTGCCTCCTCCAAAAGGAAGGGTTTAGAATCCCACCCTGTTTTGTCCCTTTGCACAACAAATCATTCTTTGGTGCGCAAGGGGGGTAATCGTCGCACGGTGCCGGGCAAAGCCAGTCTCCTTGGAGCTGGTGCTGCAGCAGGAAGTGAGAGGTGATTAAGTCCTGAACAAGATAATTTCAGACAGTGATAGCTGCCCCGAAGAAAATTAAACAGGCTGATTTGACTGCGAATGGTTGAGAGGAAGGGGTTCGGGGTGGGGTTTCTCAGTGGCAGCATTACTAACGTTTTGGGCCGGATCTTTCTTTGTTGTGGGGTCTGCCTTGTGCATTCTAGAATGCTGAGCACATCCCTGGCCTCTACCCACTAGATGCCAGGAGTCCCTCCACCCCTAGCGTCTGTCCCCTGGGGGCAGAATCGCCCTGGTTGAGCACCCTGGGTATAGGGTGGTTAGAGGAGGGCCTCTGAGGCAGTGACGTTTGAGCATAATAATAACAAAAGGGAGGGCGTGAGCCACAGACATCTGGAGGGAGAGCAGAGGGAGCCTGGAGTGTTTGTGGAGCAGAAATCCCACAGCTGTGGCCAGAAAGCAGTTAACGGGGCCAAAAGGGTATGAGATGAGCTCAGGTGGGCAGGGCCAGGATGCACAAGGACTGTGGACTTTAGAAATCATTTTATGTGATAACGGTTTACATATACAAACCAGGGCAAGTCATGATTTTGGCTTTTGGTGTTAAACTAACATGAACAAACAGGACCAGGTAACGGTGAAGATGCTTTCAGGGTCGACTCATCTATAGAAGCAGCTAAGGACCCCGAGGCCTTGCAGATACACAGCAGGGACAGCCGTGTCACACTGTAAGAAAACAAGGAGTCTGCGGCACTGGTGGGTTTCGGGACGGGGTTGTTTTTATGAGCTGTGCTCGTTCTCTCACGGCAGGTACAAGGATGGCTGTGACCACATTGGGGAGCACCGCGATGACGAAAGGGAACTGACCCCTGGGAGCCCCATTGCCTCTGTCTCCTTTGGTGCCTGCAGAGACTTCTTCTTCCGCCATAAGGATTCTCAAGGGAAAAAGTCCTCCCACAGGCTGGAGGTGGTCAGGCTGCAGCTGGCCCACGGAAGTTTACTGATGATGAACCACCCGACCAACACGCACTGGTACCACAGTCTTCCCGTCCGAAAGAAGATTCTGGCTCCACGGGTCAATTTGACGTTCCGTAAAATTCTGCCTACTAAGAAATAAAAACGTTTTTAATGGTTAGCACTTCAGTTTTATCTTTCCCTTTCTACGAGGGAGCTGCATTTCCATTAGCAGCAGGGAACACAGAAAAAGTTTAACCAAAGCGTAGGGCTTGTTACGTAACAATGCAGAATTCAGAAGGAGGATGTTTGTATCAAATCAGTAAATTATGCAAGAATACCAGTTGACTTTTTTCCTAACAAAATGATTCTTTTATTGCTATAATACACAGCAGATACAAAAGTACCTTTAGCAAATACATAAATCAGCAGTTATTATGGCATAAACTACTAGTCTAACTTAGGTTTTCTCAAAAAGCTTACTTTGTAAATAATTTAATACTAGAAATCAGATTATTTGGTTGCTACTTAATGCCTAATAATTTACAAAATGAGGAAGTCAGCTTTAAGTAGTCAGGTTAAGAGACTTTGCACAGATATTTTTCACATTTACCATCTTGGCTCAAACCCTGGCCTCTGACCAAAGAAAGATCTGCTTACACCACATGTTCAAAGGCTTATCCCCTTTCCTGTATCTCTGCAATGGCAGATTTCGAAGAGCAGGCAGTGGCAGAACAGCTACAACTTCGCAGTGCGCTTTAAGGTCACGCAATTGGGCGTTTTCCGCCAGACTTGGGTAAAACAGGTGTGTTTATTTCAGCATCAAAGCCAAGGTCTGAGCGGGTCAGCGATGACTGGATCAGACGGTTCAGCTGCTCCTTTCCCACGGATGCCCGTGGCCTGGAGAACCTTCACAGTATATTCTATCGGGAGTGAGAGTTACTGGGTCCTCAGGATGCGCCCTGGGCCCTGTGCAATGGCGGTCACCTGGGCTTCTTGCCCTTTGAGCTGACGCCAAGGCATTGTCAGGAAGCGTCCACCAGCTCACCCCCAGCTCAGGAAGTGCAATTCTTAGCCTTACCTCAGGTGACCTTTTGGAAAGATCTGATTCCAAATCTTACTGAGTTTGAATTTGGTATCCTTTTTTTTTCGAATTAAAAATCTAGCTAAAACGTAGGTAACTGCTGTGACATCAGAACTCCTTCGGCCCTGGGTTACATTCACGAGGGAAGAAGATGCTCAACGTTCTCTCTCTTAGGCTACTGGAAATGATGAGTAAATTTAGAATAGGGACCGATAACAAAATGACAACAGCAGATGTCAGCTGTAGCTATGAGTTTTGAAGTCAGAAGCTGCTTTCTTTTTGTGGAAAGGGCTGGATTTTGGAGGTCATCGAGTCTAACCTTTCCCTTTACAAATGAGGAAACTGAGGTCCAGAAGACGTCAGTGCCCTCCCTTCCTAAACCAGCTTCCCACTCAAGGCAGGGATTGTCTTTTTACACAGCCCAAAGCTCCTACTCGCAAAGCTTAAGAGCTCTGCACGGGCGATGAATAGGTGATAATAACTGTGCACAGTGCATCCCTGTATGATGGTTTTCTACAGAGCGGAGGAATCAGAGGTCCGGCATGGATACTGCTCAATTCTGGCTATTCACAGAGTTTTATCATAGTCTATCATTACATCTTTTAGCCCAGTATACAAAAGATAATAGCAACGAGTAAGCATTTACCTACAACTGACAAAAGTAGTGAAAGAATTTCCCCAGGGGAAAGATTTGGCAGACGAGCCTTTACGACATAGAAAGAATCCAAAGATTAGAAAAGGCATACAAAAAAGGGGACAGAGGTGTTCTTTAGGCATCTTTTACCTGTCCCTTTGCTACCCTTTGAGTAACTTGGAAGGACCGTTTCAGAGTGCATGTGCTACCAAAGCAATCAAAAGTGAAAGGCACTTTTTCTTCTAAATTGTTGCCTTTAATAATTTCACTAATTCTTGTCAACAGTTTTTATGGACCTGCTTATTAAAAATAAAAGATCTATGCTGAAACGTCAGAGGATTAGACAAAGGTAACTCCCCTCGGAGAACACCTGACGTATCACAATGTGGAAAAAGTGGCTTCCGGAATCTGCTTTCTTGTAATTACCTGGATCGGATGAATAAAGATGCTCTAGACATAATGATCTTTCCCACCACGACGCACCTGCCAGTGCGCACCAGCAGAGCTATTCGGGGAGCCTCATTTGGTATGAGTGGGGGCCACTGGCTCCCGGGTGGAGCTTGCTCTTAGAACACACTGGAAAGCTGAAGGGCTCTACTGGGGCTGCTTGCGCACACACGGCACAGTTGCGCTTTTGTCCTGGGCAGTTTGACGGTGCCACCAGCTCTAGCTCAGGGGCTGGGGCACGGTCATTCTTCGGACTTGTACTCCTGACTCTGGTGCTGCATCCGGGAGAGCACGCGCTCATAGAACAGCAGGTACGCGCTGGAGGACAGGACCTCCTGCAAGCTGGCCTTGCGGACGGCGTCGTCGGAGACCCACAGCCACTGGTTGCTGGTTGAGAGAGGGTTCTTGGCTGAAGGCGGGGACCGTCGGTAAGTGACAAAGTGTCCGGAGTGCATGTCTCCGTGGTGGACGACAACTGCCATCAGCCGGAAGAGGTATGTGGATGAGCTGAATGATAGAACAAATGCCAGTGGTTTACAAATACAACAGAAAAGGCTTTACAGGCAGAAACAGAATCCTAGATGTTAAATGACAGTGGTACATCCACACAACACCATACAACGTCATAATACAAGTCTACATTTACTGGCATGGCAAGATGTCCGTTCTATATGTATATTGTACATAAACAGATGTTTGTATCACGAGTATGTATGTACATGTATATTGTACGTATGTGTGTACACACACTTTATAGAGTGGGTGACTCGAGATATTTAACTGGTTTTCTCTGGGTGGTAACCCAAGAAATTGAAAATTTTCTTCTCTATCCTTTATACATACATACTTACACACACATGTATGTATATGTAAATTATATGAGCTTTTATAATTTTTATTTCTAAAGTGAGTTCCATTTTGGACAAAAATAAATGAGAATGTGCAATAGTGAAATTCTACCTTAAAATTAAAGGAAAAGTGAATCTCTAAATTTTCATTCATTCATCTCTGTGAAAAGCTAACTTTAGAAACGAAGAGAAGTCGCAGCCGAATGAAGAACATGCTTCACCTGTAGTCAGGAACGAGCGGGAGCGGGAAGGGCACCGGAGCTGGCAGGGACGGCAGCAATGACGGGGAGCAGGCGCCATTCATAAAAATTTGTGTTTTGGGGGCCCCTGGCTGATTCAGCACTGCAGGAGAAAAAGGTCAGAGTTAATCAAAATTAGGGGTGGCTCTGGGTAAACGAAACACGGCTTTGATCACCTTGGAAAGTAACTCCCTGTAAGGCTACAAAGCAAAAAAATACTTCATTTTGTATTATATTGATTCGGAATCTTTCCTGCCTTTTTGTCCCGACTGTCCTAATCTCAAACAGGAAAAGCGTATCTAGCTCCAGGTCTACCGCTAGCCTTGACGACTATGTGAATCTTTGAGGTTCCCATCCCTGTTTGCTAACAGTATGTATCAAAGTTACGCACTGATTTCCTGGCTTTTGACCTAAACCGAGGGTTCTTAACCTTGGCATTATTAACATTTTGGGCTGGATCATTTTCTTCCTTGTAGGGGGATGTGCTATGCACTGTAGGGTGTTTAGCAGCATGCCCGGCCTCTCCCCATGAGATGCCAGCAGCACCAAAAGTGTCAACAGACATCGTCCAGTGTCCTCTGGGAGGCAAAACCACTCTGTGTTGAGAACCACTGATCTAAACATTTTCTTTTCTTTAATTCTGTCAGCTTCTAAGAATACCAACACGTAACAGAATTAATAAATGTTTATGAGTGTAGAGAAAATAATTAAGGTGCTATTTACATGTCTTTTCCTCTCAAATGTCATATTTGGGGACCTTTGTGTAGCAAGTTGTTCACTGTTGGCCTCTTTAACCACAGCCAGCATGGTCTGAACTACAGTGGACCCGCGGCCCTAGTCCAGGAGAGGAGGAAGCTAGGGTGAAGAGGTCTTTGTTTATTGTTGTTTTTTTAATGAGATGGGGTCTCGCTATGTTGTCCGGGCTGGACAACACTCCTGGGCTCAAGTGATCTTCCTGCTTCAGCTTTCCAAGTAGCTGGGAGAGGTCCTCGTTTTAAAATAAGGGTCAAGGACCGAGCCAGCTCCCTACCTCTGCTCTTCCCCATGTTAATCTGATGACCTGGCGAGAAAGAGCCAAACACGGTCTCCCTGAAATGACGTCTTGCCAGGCCATGCAACTGTGGTCACAGCAAGGACAAAAGGGGTAAGGGACACTAGGTCAGGAATGTATGGGGGTGCAGAAGACAATCCTCACTTAATTGGGGGTAGGAAGCAGGTGGTAAGCCCTTAAAGCGAGTAGGTTTTCCTCAACTATAACTCTAGAACTCAATGTGTCACTTAAGATACCTTTAATTTTTTTTTTTTTTTTGAGACACAGTCTCACGCTGTCGCCCAGGCTAGAGTGCTGTGGCGTCAGCCTAGCTCACAGCAACCTCAAACTCCTGGGCTCAAGCAATCCTGGTGCCTCAACCTCCTGAGTAGCTGGGACTACAGGCATGCACGACCATGCCCAGCTAATTTTTTATATATATTTTTAGCTGTCCGATTAATTTCTTTCTATTTGTAGTAGAGACGGGGTTTCGCTCTTGCTCAGGCTGGTTTCAAACTCCTGAGCTCAAACGATCCGCCCGCCTCGGCCTCCCGGAGAGCTGGGATTACAGGCTGAGCCACCGCGCCCGGCCCTAAGATACCTTTAAAAACCTGCCCCAACAGTGCATCTCCCAGTTGCTGTCTGCCTTTGGCCAGTCATTTAACCGTGTGGAGTCTCAATTTCCTCATGAGACTGGGGGTAAGGACAGCTGCCTGCCTTCACGGGGACCCAATTCAACGGTTAGCCTCAGATGAGGACAGTAATGGAATTGGATAAACAGTTCAGCAAAGGA
>CAUYSK010032200.1:0-29670 GCA_963575035.1 Avahi laniger
GGAGGCTGTATTCTGTCTACACAGTGTGTACGTGTCAATACTCAGTTTGCAAATGCCGGTGTCCGCCTGAATAACAAACAGAGGAAGACTCTCTAGAAGAAGAGATATTTATCTGGGAACAAAGCATTGCAATGAGAATACAAATATCATAGTAAACTGTGTGTATTTAGGGAGGCAAAGGAAGACAAAGGTTTTTAAAAGAAAAAATGAGATGGATGATATAATTGTTTTGAAATGATTATCCTTGGCTGCAAAGATTAGTAAGCGTGACACCGACCCGAGGTTGGATGGGCAGTTGTTGGATAGATGGCCTTGCAGAAGGATGTGTTTTGTTTTTTGAGACAGGGTCTCACTGTGCGACCCAGCTGCAGTGCAGTGACGTCATCACAGCTCACTGCAGCCTCCACTCCTGGGCTCCAGCATCCTCCTGCCTCAGCCTCCAGAGCAGCCGGGACTGTAGGCGCCACCACGCTGGGCTTAGATGAAGGTTTTTATTCTAAAGGACCATAAAGTTGGCTCACTGATGCTTCCCGAGTCTCTGCGGCCTTCCTTCTTCCGGGTAGAGCCGCGACCCGACCGCCAGGCGCCCGACAGACAGGTGGCGCAGCAAGCCCCGCCCCTGCCCCGCCCACCTCTGCGCCGGCTCGTGGCCCCGCCCCTGCTCCCCGCCCTCCTCTGTGCCCGCTTGTGGCCCCGCCCCTGCTCCCACCCACCTCTGCGCCGGCTCGTAGCCCCGCCCCTGCTCCCCGCCCACCTCTGCTCCTCCTTGTAGCTCCGCCCCGACGCCGCGCAGGTCCGCCCGTCCTTCGGGACTCCGCTTCCGCCGGCGCGCTGACGTCATGGATCCTGCGCCTTCTCGCGCCTGCGCCGCGGGCGGAAGGTCGTCCCTGTGACCGGCCTGGCGGTTGAAGCAGTTGTCGCCATGTTGTCGGTCGCCGCCCGTTCGGGCCCGTTCGCGCCCGTCCTGTCCGCCACGTCCCGCGGGGTGGCGGGCGCGCTGCGGCCTCTGGTGCAGGCCGCGGTGCCCGCCGCCCCGGAGCCGCCCGTGCTGGACGCGAAACGGCCCTTCCTGTGCCGGGAGTCGCTGAGTGGCCGGGCCGCGCGCCGGCCTCTGGTCGCCTCCGTGGGCCTCAATGGTGAGCCGGGCTGCGGGGAGCGACCGGGGTCATCGTTCTCGCTCCCGCGGCCCTGGACCTGCAGAGCGGCCGAGGAGGACGCGGGAGTGAGGAGCGGAAGCCTCTTTGGGGGGACGGGTCGGGCCTGGGCGACCCGGGGCCGGCGCCCGCGCCACCTCTGGCCTCGGCGTCCTCACCTGCGGGGACGCCGCGGTGGGTGAGCTCGGGTGATGCTGAGCCCCGGCATTCCCGGCCTCGGGGCGTCTTTCCCGGCGGCCGGCTGCGCTCCCATCCCCTGGCCCGACTGTGTACTCCTTGGCCAAGTTCAGGCGCTCTGGAGCCTACCGCTTCCAGCATCGTCCTGACAGATTGCGCTGCTCACTGGTCGTTTGACCTTGGCCACGTCTCTAAGCATTTTCTGTGAAATGGCTTCGTGGTTATAGCCATTTCGTAGGGATGTCGTGAGGCGTAGATGGGAAAACTCTGCATAAAGTCGTTAGCACAGTTCGGGCACTTAAAAATTGAACTGTTCGTGTGTATGACGGTGGCCCCTTCACTAATAATCCCTCCAGTGCCTTTCCCCTTGGCCCCGCTTCACCCCACCCCCAGGACGACACTCACGAGGTCAGTTACAGGATAGGGTCACAACGCGATCAGGTTCATCCTGGAGGAGGACAAGCGAAGGTTGATGACGTTCTCGCCTTGCAGATGAGAAAACAGGACTGCAAGGGTAAAAGACGTGCACAAGGGTACACGGTGTGTGCGCCCGCGCCGCGTCTTCCACTCTGGTATTGGGGGTGGAGAGACGGCGACCTGCGGGCGGACTGTGTAGTTTTAGAAAATCGGGACGACTTCTGGCGTCCCTTGGAGATGTTGGACGTTGGCAACACCGAGCTGTAGCTTTTACACGGGAACAGTCCAGTGTGCTGGGTGTTAGCTGTGCCCAGGGTTGGAACCGGTGCTCTTCTCCGCTTTGTCACCAGGCCTTGCTTATTGCGTTACCTGCCTGGCCCCGTTGATGGCTTAGTTTGTGCGGCTTCCCCTACGTGCCAACCAAATTGCCCCCACTCTCTTCACTCTGCCCTCATGCACCCTGTTTTCAGCACTTTTATTGGCTCTAACACTCAGTTTTCACACGTCCAGGTGTTTTCCTTATCTGTCCTTTCAATCTCAGGGATCAAGTAAATAAAATTTCATATTTGCTGATTTGTTTATGTCTTTATAGCACATAACGCTTTCCACTGTGTGTTGTGTTTATGGGCAATTCCTCTGACCGTGAGCTTAAGGGCACAGAGAATGTCTCCCACTACCTCGGATTTGGCATACGGTTTGGTGCAAAGCATTTGCGAATGGATGTTTGCTAAAGAGCACCGGTGGGTTTTGGAGAACCTGTGCAGGGCAGGAGTGGGGTACTCTGGCCCATTCCAAGCCCATTCTCAGGGCCTGAATGTGAGAAACAAGAAGGGAGGAGAGAATTTCAATAGCAAAGATAAAAGGCGTCTTTGGAATTTGTCAGGTTACTGAAGGGTTTCTTCTGAAAATTGGAGGCTTCCCTGTTGTGTTGAAGTATTTTTCCGAAAACAGGCAAATAATATAGAACCATAAGGTAAAACCCTCTTTTCTGTAATCATGCCTTTGGCTTGTAGCTTAAGTTCACAGTAAAATCTCCTATCTAAATGGTTTACGGAAAGATGGGTAGCGGTGGATGTGATCAGAGGGATTGGATCAGGAAAAGATCCTTGGGTTGGGGAGGAAAGTTGTATTGTTACTCTTTTATGCAGATTTCCAATACTCATCAGATGTCACCTTAAAAAAAAACTTGTTTTATTAAAACACCTTCATTTTTCTCCATTTCTAGATATTTCCTTTGAGTATCTGATTTTGTTTTAGGTTACAATTAAATCTATTATCTTTGCTACTAAAAGTCAGACCTAATACAGCCCATGTAAACATTTAGAGAATGGTTTTTGCAACATGGCAGGTTAATTTCCTGAAAGATTCTTGGTGGTGTAGACCAATGAAGTGTAACCCGTTAGAGAGAGTGGACGTAGACTGTTGCTGCCAAGTCTCCGAGTGAGGATGGCAAAGCCATTGTATTTAGTGTTCCTGTACATTTCCTTGTGCACTGCCAAGGAGTGCGGATACTCTTTAATGCAGAAGTGTGAACTTCTGATTCTGTTATCTTTTAGGTATGAAACACATATGTTTTGTATAATCCCAGGTAGTGCTAGGGAAAGTAACTTATGCTTGATTTCAAATGCCAGTCTACACGGACAGGTTAGCATTAGGTATAGCAGTGTATGATGTAATGTCACTTTGGTTCCACACAGCCATAAATGTGAATCTCAGGTTGCCACTGCCTGTGTCCTGGTCCCCTCCAAGGAATGGTTGGGTCAGTCAGAAAGCACAGAGTGGTTTTGATAGGTTTCGTTATTGTTTGTGAATACTTGTGGCTTCCATAAAGTTACTGACCTTGGGAACCATGTGAAAAGCAGTTGGGAGTATTCTGTGTTGCGACGTTTGACTACTCAAAGAGGTACAGTGCATTAGGATGAGACAGGCTAGTGGACCAAGGTGGAATTGCTGTTTAAAATAGTGAAAATATATTCTGTAAATGCACCTTTATTTTGGAAACAGCACATTTTCTACAAATGAGGACATTTTAGTGTCCCCCTTTTCTCAAAAGGAAACCTTATGGCAAATTTCCTAAGACAAATACACAATTTGCAAAGAGATTTGCTTCCTGAAACATACTTAAAGGTGGTACTAGTAAATTCATTTTTTTTGTCAGACATTTAAAAATGTTATGGGACATAAGGACTTTTTTTTAATACAAACTACTTGCCCCCAAAGTACTACATAGACAGCAATTATTTGCTCATTTAACATTCATTTGACACAAACATTTGGCCTATTTTATGGCCTGCAGTAAAAGTATCCCAATCGAGAGACCGGAGCAGTGAAAAAGATAATTTCCCCACTCATGGAGGCTATGGCCCTTCATTGAAAAGGGGGATACATGAAAATCTTGCTCTTTTTTTCCCTTGCTAAATTGAAATAATTAGTTCTTTTACAGATTTCATTTTATTTTGAGAGCTGTCTGTTCTGATAAGGATGTCCTTTTCTACCCATTAGTGGTTTTATTTGAAGTTAAAGTAATATTAATTTATCCCTTAGGGTCTAAAATAGAAATCTTTAAATTTTCTGCAATTAAAGTTATACTCACAGCTCACGGAATGTTTATTATCTTATAATTAGTATTTTATGAATTTTGAACAGTTCTTTCAGAGAGCACATAGATAAGAACATAACCGTTGGACATTTGCCTTCATGGGATGATCACACATGAACTTACCGGATAGAGTAGATGAGTTTGAGCATCCCTTCTAGTCCAGAGAATATGGGAGTTATTTAGCTTGAGTGTATACTATACCTTGGCAGTTGAATTTTTCAGAACTTTGAAATATTGCTATTTATTGTGCTATTTAACTTTTTAAACTCAATGCACCGAGATGTCACAAATCCTGAATCAGCAGTGTTCAAGCTCAGGTTACAGATACTGTCTTGTAATTTCATGGACTATGATAGGTAGTGGTTGACTTCATTTCGTTGTTAGTGTCTGATATTCTGCCACTGCCAATTCGAATATTTCTTAGACCCAGTAAGCGCCGTGTTTCACATTTTTAGAGTTTGATTTGTGGATCCGTAAAGGTCCGTTTCCTGAGTGTTCCCCTTTCAGGATGCTCATGTCATTGTGTTTTTAACCTTCTGTTTGTCCCACAGGCCCTGCTTCTGTTCGTTTCTCCCACACAGACGTCAGGGTGCCTGACTTCTCCGACTATCGGCGCGCTGAAGTTTTAGATGGTACGAAGTCCTCGAAAGAGAGCAGCGAGGCCAGGAAAGGCTTCTCCTACTTGGTAACCGCAACAACCACCGTGGGCGTCGCCTACGCTGCCAAGAACGTGGTCTCCCAGTTCGTTTCCAGCATGAGTGCCTCTGCCGACGTGCTGGCTATGTCCAAAATTGAAATCAAGTTGTCCGATATTCCAGAGGGCAAGAACATGGCTTTCAAATGGAGAGGCAAACCCCTGTTTGTGCGCCACAGAACCAAGAAGGAAATTGAGCAGGAGGCCGCTGTTGAAGTGTCCCAGCTGCGGGACCCACAGCATGACCTAGAGCGCGTGAAGAAGCCGGAGTGGATCATCCTGATAGGGGTCTGCACTCACCTCGGCTGCGTGCCCATCGCAAACGCCGGCGATTTCGGTGGCTATTACTGCCCGTGCCATGGGTCGCACTACGACGCGTCTGGCAGGATCAGAAAGGGGCCTGCCCCGCTCAACCTGGAGGTCCCCTCGTACGAGTTCACCAGTGACGACATGGTGATCGTGGGTTAGAGACTGGACTCGGGCCGTCGGCTTCTCTCTGTGTTCACGTCGCCTCGGAAGGTCACTCGAGAGCGAGCCTGCTGTGCTTGAAGGGGCTGATCTGAAATATTTAAGAATCGCTAATAATGTGTTTGCAAACATCAACGTGGAGTAAATCGAATTTCTTGTTGAATACTTTGAAGCATTCAGTTAATAAAGCCACTGTTAAGTGTTGCCGAGCTCAGTCATTCGCTGAGAGGTGCAGTGTCTGATAGCCAATTCTGATTAAAACTACAGACTGGTGTGCGAGATACCTGTGAAGTCTGTAATTCACTCGCTCATTTGTTTTCCGGCTCGAATCCTTGCTTCCTGCTTTGTTTCAGGACAGAGATGCTTTGAGCTTCGTAGCTCATTGTCGAATGAGGTGAGATTAGCTGATTATCTCCCAAGTCCTGGGGGGTGTTTATGGTATTGGCAGAAACAGCAGTTTTTCACAGGCCTTAGGAAAAGTCTTGGCTCTGTTTCCCCCTCTTGCCGCAGGGCGTGCAGTGACCTGCGTGGTATCTGTGTAAGCTATTGAATGACGGGGCAGAAGTCGTTCTCACGGCTTCTCTCCGGGTCTGGCTAGCTGGTTTTCTGCTTGAGTGACAGGCCAGGAAATTTTAGTCCTTCCCAATGGCTGTGAGTTAGCGTTTACAGTTCTTCAGTTTTAAGAGGCGATGGTGTCGTGTATCTGAGAGAAGCTTTCCGAAATGGGAGCGCTTCTCTGCTGTTTTCCGCATCTGGCATTGTGTGTGTACGCCCCCAAAGCTGCACCCACTCCATCAAGAGGCAGAAAGGGAGCATCTTAGACTTAATGCCGTCTTTGTGCAGAAACGGTCCTGCTGGTTTTGTTTGATTGCACTTTGAGGTGCGTCTTCCCATTGGATTTGTGGTCACTCTGCACCTTCCGCTGTACAGGGTGGACACAGCTCATCAGAACTCACATCTAATTCCCTTCTGCCTCCTGCCTCCAGTTACCCGCGTGAAATAGGACTTAAGGCCTGATACTCCCCCTGGGAAGTGGGAGTGGGCTTTGCCCTTCGTTGGGAATCTTTCTGATAGGCTTGTCCCGTCTCTGCTGTTTGGAGGTGGGTCTGCGATGTACTCTCCTGGGTCCTCTTGTAATCACATGTGCGCTTATGAGATAGCCAAAGTGGTTAGTTCTGACCAAAGGGACCCGACCGTCCAGGGTTCCAGCTTTTAATCTCAGCAGTTAGGTGTTTGCACCAAAAAAGAAAGTGCCAGAGTTTCTATGCTTATGAACAGATAGGAGTCTTTGGTTCATTTTTCACCATTCCAAAAATAAAATCAGGTATGAGTGACAGTTGGTGGGACCCATAACAGGTCCACACACATGACTGTGCTGCCAAAAACGTGGACGGCACCCTTTCCCTGTAGGGAGATACCGATAACACCCCACATCACTGCTCCCCGCCCTGCAGCGATACCCTGACTCACTTCACGCTTTGCCGAGACTCTGCCGCGTTAGAATCTGCGTGGCTGCGGAGGACAAAGTGGGAAGTTCGCAGGCCCTCGGGGGTTGTGCCCCAGGCCCTTTGCACTGGCATCGCTGTGTGTGGCGGCTGCTTACATCTGTCATACTTCGAGTTTGGCAGTTGGATGCTGCTAAATCCCAGCAACCTGTTTGGTTTTTAAAAGAAGTCTGTATCCCACACGTGATGGGACAAGTCGAATCACTTGGTACTGCTTTGACAAACGGATAGAGCAGACCTGTATTACCTTTTTGACGGTTCTGTGGAAACGGAATCCTAGATATCGGGGAGGCCTGACCAGCTAGCGTTCCACATCAGATCATTAACATACGCTGCCGTTTACTGGGAATAGTTCCTGGGCAATCCTGAGAGCCAGGCCTCTTCGTTATTGTTTAACAAGCGTTACAAAAACTGGCCTTTTTGAAAATTTTGCATTGTTTGTTAGAGATAATGCCAAGTTTACTTTGGTCTTTCTGAACAGACCCTTTTAAAATCTTTTACTCAATCCACTTGTATAGAGGGCTTTAGTCCTTATTTGATGCTTACGGCTTGGGATCAAAGTGCACTTCTGGTGTCCTCATTTTTCTAAGCAGTGGGAACACGCGGTTTATGTCAAAAGTCATCCTTCGTTCTCGCAGTATTTTCCCGTCATTTGAATTTTGTTACATTTTGTATATTGACCCAAATAAATGTCCGTGTTTTTCAGAACGGTATCCTTGGCCCGCTGTTCTAACACACTCATCGTCTGTTTGCTAATGACTCCCCTGGACCACTCCCCGGGGTTCGTGCTCATGTTCAGCTGTTTCCTGGGCGTCTGTCTGTGTGTGGATGTCCTGTGAACTCTTTGAACCCAAAATATCTGGAAGGAAAGGAAGTCCTCCCTGTTTCCCATAAACGAACTTCTTCACTGCAGGTGGGGCCTCCCCACCTACCTGGTAACCTACTTGGCAAGCTGGAAACCGGCTGGTCTTCCCTGCCTCCTTCCCATTACCTCCTCTCCCGGGGCCCAGATCAGTCCCCAAACCCTGCTGATTTAATCTCCTTAATATATGGGTCTGTTACTGTCTCTCATCTGCACCATTCTAGTAACGGCTAACTTTCTGATCCCTAAGCTAAGTGTACTTTACGTATATGATCTTTAATCCTCAAAAACCACATCAGGTAATGTTGCTATTAATGGTTTATAGATGGGGAAACTGAGGCACACCAAAGTCTGTTGTCTCAATCATAGCTGGTAGGTTGGTGGAGCCAAAATTTTATTTTAACCCGGGAGTCTTGAGTTCAGAGCCGACAGGCCTGATCACCACCCTGTACTACCAGCTCTTGGAGGCCTTGACAATCCCGCCTGGTCTGCTGATTCCAGACAGGTCTGTCCTCCAATCCGGTCCCCTTAATATTCATCCTCCAAATAGCCGCCAAGCAGCGTAGAGGTTAAGTGTGGGATTGGTTCTGGGTTCCAGTCTTGGCTCTCCTGTTTCTTCGATGTGTGACCTGACGTAAACTACTCAATCTCTGCCTCTCTTCCCTCATCTGAAAAAAACGACGTCTCAGAGTCGTTGTAGGAATTAGTACATTAACGTGTCAAGGGGTGATGTCAAAACTCCCCAACATGCAGCCTCTGTGAGGCCTTCCTTCCTTGCATCCCGTCAGTAAACGCCTCGTTAACACGGAACTTGTGTGTCATCTGTGTTCTTCTGTTTTCTCTCAGTCGGTTCCCGTGCCGTCCCTCTGCCTGGCTCCCTGGTTGCCTTCCCTTGCCCTTAGCTACGTCATCTCCTGCATGCCTTTCCAGGGTCTGCTTAGGTGCAATACCCCGCAGGAAGCCTTTCCTAAATCACGTTCACTTTTCTGGCAAGTATTCCCAGAATAACCAGGATATATCCATCGTGGGACATGTGTCATCCTCAGTTGTAAAGCTCCTTTTCCGGTTCGTCCCCTCACCGCCAGACTGGGTGGCACGTACTCTGCCATCGAGTTGGATGCTGAATGGAAAAAAATAACTGAATTTCTGAGTGGCGTCATTTGAAAGGAAAATGCTCCAGGAATATTTTGTAAGTATCAGGTCTAATGTTAAAAAAAAAAAAAAAGAACAATCATGTGATGCTTTCTAGGGCTTCAGCTCAGTGGAGAGATATTATAGGATATTTCGGATTTATATTTAAGCTTTGTTTCCAGAAGAAAAAGGTGAAAATAGGAATGAACTCAAGATCTTGAAAAACTGAGATTATTTTACTTTAGTTATTTCTGTTTGTTTCACAATGAGCATTCTTCTACTTGCATAGAATTTCAATGTCCTAAGATCTGTCCTTTAGTAACTGTATTTTCAGAACTTTTAAGTGAAATGGACATTCCGTTTACTTCTACCATTTCATCTCTCTCTTACTCACTTTCCATTCTGAGATTTAGGAGGGGAACCTTTTGATGAGGGGGAAAATATTATCAAGCAGGTGAATTGATCTCTTCTGAAGTAGAAAGGATGGAGGATCACTGTCTCTTTTTCTACACTCAGCACTATTTATGGTGGTTAACAGTGTCCTAAACACAGTACTGCCAGGAATGTGAGGTTAGGATGGTTTCTAGTCCGGATACTTAAAGGAGACCTAAATACACCACAAAAGGAAGACCGTTCAAGAGCTTGCTTCTCTGAATGCTTGTAAAATAAATTATCATAGATCAGAAATCTCTGGTCTACAGCACAAGATTAAAATTAATTTTCTGCAGGGCTTCCGCAGCATCTTTGTAATAACTCTTCCGTAATGATTAACGTAAGACTGGTCTATCAGTGCACTGAAAATCCCAAATTCGATAAACCGCATTTTATGTTTTTGTGGCTGTTATCCTAAACTTGGGTCAATTTGAGTGCAAAAGCTTAACAGTCATGGGGCTTTGGAAATTCTTATCTGATTAGAATATTTGCTCAGGTAAGAAATGAAAATGTATAAGTAATGGGTTTTTTATGCATTTTTAACAGGGCAAACAAAACCTTGGTTTCTTAGTGGAAGGGGGGAAAAGCTAATTCATTTCATATATTTGTCCTGTCTTGGGTGAGTATCTGGAATCTGCCATGTTCTGCATCTCTGCACGGCTAAAAAGTTAACTCATGCTTCTTCCTTTATCTGAGGGAACACTTGCTTTCTTAGCTCAAGACATGCTCTCCTGCGGCCCCAGTGAATCAAAAATCGGTATTAATGCTAAATTCCCTAATGTTTTGGTCCCCGGAAGTTCAGATTCGCACGTGTGCGGGGTTTCGGTGTCAATGGAGAGCAAAGCTGAGCTCAGATATTCTAAAATGTAAAACGTGAAAATGACTTCAAACACCGGGACTGGCTAGTGATACCCACTCCACTAGTATGATTTAAACTGTTTGAGAGGTTCTAGAAAATGCAATAAATTGAACAAGAAAATGAAATAATCCGTACAAACCCTGGAGAGAAGAGATAAAACTGTATATGCTTCGTTGACAATATATTATTTCCAAAAAACCTGGAGACTCTGATTAAGGCAACACTAGAATTAAGGACGTGGTAAGGTGCTGAGATTCAAGACAAGTATTCAAAATCGAAGCTTTTCACTACATCACAAATAAGTTTCCAAAAATGAAAATGGGGGAAATGTTACCTTCACTGTTGGGTGGAAACTGTATTTTTAAGTCAGAACAGTGACTGAAACATAGCAAGTTAAATAAATTAAATATTTGTTAAGTGAATTCTTTTGACCAAAAAAACAAAAACATTTAACAAATAAGAAACAAGATTTTTTAAGGTTTAAGTCAAGATCTAAACAAATGGGAAGATAATACGCTCTCGAATGGAGTACCTGTTTCATTCAAAATTCTTTTCCCCAAACTAACATATATTAACACATTTAATGAACTTCCAGTCAGAATTTCTACAGAACTTTTTGTTTTGCTTTATTTAAGATAAAATAATTATAAAGTTTATATGGAAGAATAAATATCCACGAATAGCCACAAAAAGCATGGAAAAGAAAAACGAAGGTTTGCTTCAGGCAACCTGCGATAAAATAAATCATCGCAGTCAGTAGGATGCTGGCCTGGGAACAGGCCAGCGGAACATAGGAGACTGTCAAGAACTAGGTTTCAGGGCACAGGAGCATTTAGCACAAGAAAAACAGGATTCAGTTCAGTGGGGGAAAGATGGTTTATTTAATAAATGACTGGCAAAATCTGTCCATCTGTAAGAAAATGAAGTGGGAGCCCAGCTACCATCACGCTCAAAAATAAATTCTAGGGGGATTAAAGATGAATGTAACAATTTTTTAATAAAAAATCAGGATCTGTAGTTTAAGAGTGGAGAAGACCTTAATTCTTGATAAACACTTAAAACCCATAGCAGAAAAGAAGAACCTGCTTGTATTAAAATCTTATATTGCAAAAGATGCTGGCCAAATCAGACGACAATAGATTTGTAAAAAGAAAAAAAGCTAATGCAAATGAAAGCAGTTAATATCTAGCATATACGTAGAGATCTTATAAATCAACAAGGACAAAACTTAAGAAAAAAGGAAAAAAGTTCGAAAAAGAAACCTATAAGCAAACACACTTATTAGAATAAGTAAATCTGCGTGGCTAATGAACAGATGAAAAGGTGTGAACTCTTGTGGTTGTCAAAGTAAGCACAGTGGCCATGAGACATCACTTTATCCAGGGGTGGGGAACCCGTGGCCTTAAGGTCGCATGTGGCCTTCTAGGCCCTTCCATGCGGTCTTGTATAAAATCTGGATTCAGTCAACAGGCCACACTTAAGGCCCAGGTCCCCCGCCCCTGCATCGGCAAAACTTCAAAGAGTTACAACGTCTTTTGCTGTTGAATAAGTGTGAGAAAAGGGTAACCTCACACATTGGTGACGTAACTAGGAGATAGTTTAATGCATTTCTCCGGACTTCTTTCCAAAAACAAAAACACACGTTTCCATTGGCCTAGCCGTTCCTCTTCTGACACACTCCCCGTAGAAATAAAAACACAAACATAGAAAAATGAATGTATAAGGATGTTTGTTTTGGTGCCTTTATAGTGGTCCCAAACCAGAAACAAAGTGATAATGAAAAAAAACTAAAAACGTTGTATATGATGACGATATGAATATGTATGTGATTTTATTAGTGTGGACGAATACCAGGTTTCGTTAACTCGGATTACCTGGAATGGAGGTGGTTGTGGGGAGGAGCAGAGTCCGTAGAAACCAGCTAACAAAGAAAATGCCAGAAAACACCACTGTCTGCCCTGCCTCTGCCCAGCATGGATGATAGCCCGTTTTGTAAAATTATATGTTCATGTGTAACCACGTGTGCATAAATACATATCAGTGTATGTGAGTGTACATATATATGTGTGTATCAATGCAGGTGCAGAAGACGATTGAGGAAAGTGAGTTATATTCGTATCTAGAGACACGTAAGGATGGATGTCTTCTACGACATGTTCTAGGTGAAAAACACATGCCAAAACGTGTAACATGGTTACCTTTGGCACAAACACGCCCTCCGTACGGACCGTGCTGCGTCAGCAAAGAGGAGGGTGCGGATGGGCGTGGCCATGCGAGTGGGATGGGCCACGAGTGCAGGGGTGCAGGGAGGGTGGTGATTGGGCTTTTTCTCTTTCCACAGATTTTAGTATTATTTTATCTGCTGCAACGGGCCTGTTCTGCTTTGTAGTTTGAAAAGCTTGAAATTATATTGTCCTGACTGCCTGGGCAGATGTTCTTCTTATCACTTCACTTTGAACACAGTTGGTTTCTCCTATTAATTAATATTAGACATCTACTAACTAACATTTGTCAAATATCTACTTATATATAAAAAGGCTATACACGTGCAGTTCTTAATACGTAGTTTCAGTAATATTTGGTTTTGGTCGTTATTTTCCAGCAAGGTTAAAAACCGTAGACTTACTACTTACTCACTCCCATCACCCGTAGCTCCTAAATCTGGTTCTCGCAAACACAGAGGGAGGAAGGACCGGGAGTGATTGCAAAAGTGCATTTGCATCTTGTCACATAATCAATCACACATTATTATCTAGACCGGAGCCGTGCAACAAAACCGTCTGCAGTGGAGGGAATGTTCTATCACCTGTGCTAACGTAGCCACGGCCACATGTGGCTATTGAGCACCTGAAACGTGGCCAGAATAGCTGAAGAACTGAATTTTAGGTTTTATCTAATTTTAGTTTTAAATAGCCACACACGTGAGCGACGGCTTCCGCATCACTCAGTGCAGATCTAGAACTGCTCACCTCACCAAAAACAAAACAAACAAGTCCCAACCCTGTTGATAATCGAAATGGCAAACTTGCTTCTTTCGTCTAGTAACTGGTGTGTGGGATAATAATATCCTCTGCATGCAGCGAAAACAGCTTCTAAAAACATTATTAAATTTTTAATGAGATGTTTCAAATATACAAAAAAGTACAAGAGTCATAAATACTCAGGAAGCCACTGATCAGGTTTAGCAAATGCGAACATTTCGTTAAATTCTGTTTCAGATTTTTTTAATTTTATTTAATTTTTTTTTTTTATTTTGAGACAGAGTCTCGCTTTTGTTGCCCGGGCTAGAGTGAGTGCCGTGGCGTCAGCATAGCTCACAGCAACCTCAAACTCCTGGACTCAAGCGAGCCTCCTGCCTCAGCCTCTCGAGTAGCTGGGACTACAGGCGCGAGCCACCACGCCCGGCTAATTTTTTATTTCTATTTTTAGTTGACTTGCTAATTTTTTCTATTTTTAGTAGAGACGGGGTCTCCCTCTTGCTCAGAGCTGGTCTCGAACTCCTGAGCTCAACTGATCCTCCCGCCTCGGCCTCCCATCGTGCTAGGATTACAGGCGTGAGCCACCGCGCCCGACCTGTTTGAGATTTTTAAAAGTAAATTATTACATATCCAACGGAAGCCCCCTTCCTCCCCACCATTCTTCACGCCCTGCTCCCTGCACAGGAAAGGATATACCATGTGTTCGTCCTTCCCACTGGTATCGGATGTTTATTTCATGCTCTCAGGGGCAGACAGGTGTCATCAGAGTGTAACATGCTCTCTGGGCTGTGTGTGTATCTGTTTGTGTATTTGCCAGAAATAACCCACCTGCCAGGGAAGACAAGGAATTACAGAGCCATAGAGAGGCAGAGCCGCCTGGGATATAAGTCACCTACTTGCAGAAGGTGACAGTGGATGATATTAAATAAGACATCACTCCGGAGAATTATTCTGGAGAAGTTAAGGTCAACGGGCTTTATGGGAAGAAGGTGGAAACGGGAAGGAATCAATCTTTCTATTTTCAGAAAATAAGAGGCAGCATTAAGAGGTTTCTCTGCTTTTCACGAAGGGACCTGTCCAGGGAAGTGGTTCTCAAACTTGCTTGTTCATTAGCATCGTCTGGGAAGCTTCAAAAACCCCTGGCACCTGCCCCCCTCCCGAGCTCGCCACTTAATTGGTCTCAGGTGTCCCTGCCCGTCGGAATGCAAGGGATCTCCAGGTGATTCCAGTGTGCAGCCAGGATCGAAAGCTACAGCCTCAGGCCAGCCTTTCCAGCTTGGTAGACGTCAGCGTCACCACCGGCGAGGCTTTAAAAGCTATGCCTGGACCCATTTCCCTCCCCTACCCCCTCACCCCCAGGCATTGATAGTCTTCGAAATGATTTAAACAGCACAGGAACAGCGTCGGAGAGGAGGCCGCTCTGTGGCTGGTGCATGTTTGGGCGCAGGCTTTGGAAACTGGAAGACAAGGCGAGCGGCAGCGGGCAGGTAAGACGAGTTTTCATCGTCGTGGGGTACAGCGGCGGCGAAAGCGTGGCTGAGAGCTTGGCGAGTACTTACATACGGTTCTGAAGAACAGTGGCAACACGCCATGGGAAAGCGTGATCACACGGGTTCACATAGGATTTAATGCTTTGGTTGTGTGAGTGGGTGACTCACGCCTCCCTGGAATGCCGGTCGGAGAGGCTGGGCCGGAAAAACACTGTGGCCGTCACTGCGGTTAGGGTTAGGGTTAGGGTTAAGATTAGGGTTAGGGTTGGGGTTAGGGTTTGGCCTAAGAAGCCTGTTGCCTGTACAAATGCGTTTTCCCTTACTCTGGCCTAAAGGAAGCCTGTGTTTATAGCAAAGAATGAAACAACCCCCGTGAGTTTAGAGTACCGTTTCTGACTTCTGCATGCTGGACTCAGTCCAGTGCTGTCATATAACCGGGAATAAGATACCATGGAAATAAAACAGCGTCATCTCCAGGCTCCTCTTTGCCTCACGTCAGCGCCGGTGTGCGTATCTGATCTAAGATACTTGGAACGCAAATTCATCCGGTAGCCAGTTGGGGGGCTCTGTCTTGCTTTGGGCTTTGGGATCTGGCCTTTTGAAGCTCAGAAGTCACTCTGAGATTCTAAGGAAGAAAAAGATTGCAGGTTGTTTGATGGACAGGAGATTACGGATTATAAAGATTACAGTGTAAGAAAACAGGAGGCAGAGGGCTGAGGGGAAGCGATTTCCTTCCAGCTCCTGCGATCACGTCTGCATTCCAGGAGCGATGGTGCTCAGCGTGACGAGGCCTGTCAATCATATTATTTAAGGAAAAGGGTATTTCTCACTTGCCCACTCCACTTACTTGGATGAGACGGTTGTTTCTGGAAGGGAGCTCACTGCTGAGTCGAACTAGTGGGTAGAAAGTGACGTGCATGGGAGGAGAGCGTGGCTCCCGTGGCGGAGAGAGATGCGGAAGCTGGGAGACTGTGCCGTGCAAGGAGTTAATAAGAGGCTGGATTAGTAAGAAAATGGAAGGCTGCAGATGCCGACCGCGGGTGTGTCACCTTTGGGCGCTTTCCTGTTATTTGTTGAACTCCAGGAGCTGGGAAATTGATCTGTGATTGACTTGAGGGTGAACAGGGGAAGATCATTTAAGATCCAATAGTTCTCTTTTGTTGATAATTAAACTCTTCACAGTTATAAGATGGAGTTAGAGACGCAGTGTAAAAAGTTAGAGAAGATGGCATCCTATTTAAATGTTTTTTTCTAACAAAAAACAATGAAGGAAACCTTGAAAGCACAGAAAAGCACAAAGAAAAACATACAAAAATCTTACCCAAAGATCAGTATTAAAATTTACATGTATGTTATTCCAGCATCTTTTCATACAAATGAATCTACGTGCTTTTTTTTTTTTTATTTGAGACAGAGTCTGGCTCCATTGCCCAGGCTAGAGCGCCATGGTGTCAGCCTAACTCACAGCAACCTCAGACTCCTGGGCTCAAGCGATCCTCCTGCCTCAGCCTCCCGAGTAGCTGGGACTACAGGCATGCGCTACCATGCCCAGCTAATTTTTTATACATATTTTTAGTTTTCCAATTAATTTCTTTCTAATTTTAGTAGAGACGGGGTCTCGCTCTTGCTCAGGCTGGTCTCGAACTCCTGAGCTCAAGTGATCCTCCTGCCTCGGCTTCCCAGAGTGCTGGGATTATAGACGTGAGCCACCACACCCGGCCTTATATGCTTTTTCAATAGAAAATCATATCCCCTGTACAAAGTAGTTTACTATGAGAATATTTTGGATGTACCAAGAGAGAAAACTAACCAGCAGAACAGTCCGCACAGCTCGTCGAACCTGGCAGCTCTAAGGCATTTGATTCTGAAGGGAGAGCTGGAGGCGGCCAGCAAAAGCCCAAGCTCATGTCCTAGAACATCACAGGGTGGATTCTGGCTCTAAATTTGCCTCCAGCCTGAGATGAGAATATAACTGACCGGCGTTTTCCACTTTGCCCACGCAATCCCCTGTGTTTAGCCCAGACACAATCTTGTCCAATTGCTTTTTTTAAAAATAACCGGCCATCAAATTAGCTTATGGGCAAGACTTTTAGCAGACAGTAATTCCACCTGATGGAGGTTTGCAAGGAGTTCCTGGCATAAATTATCTCAGCGCAATTACCCGCAGTTCATGTCAGGAGTGTGTTCTATCACACTTCCTTTTTTCCAAACTACTTAGCATAATTATGCGATTTTAATGACCACTCCGGCAACATTAATTATGCCATTACCCAACAGTCTGTGAGTTGGTGTTGAAAGCTCTTTCTCAGTCCCCGACGTCTCTGTTAGGCTTACACTTTGCAAAACAGAGCCATACTATAATCAGTAGCCCTGTTAAAGGTTTCTGCATTATTTCTGACCGCTTCGGAGGAAAGGAGCCCACAGGTGGTAGCGCTGCCTTCCTTAGATGTTAGTTTTCACCTGTCCCTTTACAGACCTTTCCAAGCTGCCGTGCTGGGGCGCCCTGGGGACTGGACGGTATGAGCAGAGCTGGGTTAACTCTGCGGGAATTGACTTGGGAGCCGCCTGCGGCCGAGAGGCTCCTTGAGCACAGACAGGCGCCAGCTGGCTCCTGGCTGGTGGCTGCAAACCTGGGCACCAGGAGCCTGCCTGTCGGAGGACCTCAAAACGCAGACGATGGGTCCAGCCCAGCGTTCTCATTTAATGGGCGGGGACCTGAGGCCTGGAAGCTGTGGGGAGACTTGTCCAAGTTCTCACAGTCAGTCGAGGGGGGCCTGGGACTCTGTGCTCCTTCCACCGCCCGCCCACCTCAAAACGGTCTCGGGGAAGACGTTCCACTTGGAGGAGACGCGTAGTGGTCACAGGCTTAGAGCGTTAAATGGTTCCTGCAAGTCCTTGTTTCCCGACTAGACGGTGCTCTGAGTTTCTGACCTCACTCCCTCGGACTGCCCACGTTAGGGGGGGTTCGACATGAGCGTGCTTGACCCTGCTCTACCTTCTAGAATTATCCCTTCTAGAATGTGGACAAGTAAGTAGGCAGGAAGAGCCAGAGCTTCCCCAGAGCCTCGGCCCCCAGGTGCTCGTCGGAAGCTCCCACTATCCGTGGTAGACACTCGCTGGGCACAGGTGCCCCCCAGGGAGGAAGCCTGGTATGAGAACAGCTCCCGGCCCAAATAAATGGGTCGGTGGGGGCCGGACGCTTGCTTGTCTGTGCTTTGCGAATGGCCGCTCCCCGACCCCCTCTGCAATAACTCTGTCCCTGCAGACTGATCCGATCACACAGCTTCATAGAAACAAAAAGGCACAACCTCGAGCCTCGTCAGGCAAGCCATTTGGAATCTTGGTAGCGCCTTCTCCTCCTCCCTGGGGTGAACCATTAAACTCGTCCCTTGGGAGGGGTGCGCACGGGGCCAGAGGCCACAGAACGTCAGAAATAATCATAGTACTGATGATATTGTTGTAACAACTGTTACTAGTATTTCTCCAACGTGACGTGCCAGGTACCTGTCTGATGCCTTGAATAGCCACACATCCGGGGCAGGCGGGAATCTCCCCTGATGAGGAAGGGGACACAGAGAGGTTAAGTATCTCGCTCAAAGTCGAACAGTAAGAGACAGAACTGAAATTTAGATAGAGACTGTCTGACTCTAAACTGTGTTCTTCATCATTCAAACCTTTTTGGCTTCCTTTTCTTTTTTTGTATCAGGGAGAGACCCGAGCTGTTCCATTTTCTGCATGGTCCCTGGAGGCATCTTAGGTTCCCTTATGGGACCACAAGAGCCTCTCTGTGCCGTGGGCTGTAGCAGATACCAGAGTCTTCCGACCTCTTTAGTAAAACACAGTCTTCCACGATCTCTCAGTCCGTCCTTGAACCTGATAGTCCAAGCAATTGCCTCTGAGAGCCCAGGCCAGGGTCTGATGCGCCGGCAGGGAGTGGAGACCGTCATCACCGTAATAGGGTGACGCTGGGTTTCTGTTCATCAGCCCTAAACTAACAGAAGCTCTACCCATGTATCGAGTTGGTTTCAAATGAGAAATGATTGTGTCCCAGGTGCATAAACAACTGGAAATTTAGCCTCGAGAGGAGCTCATTGAGACAGCTCGGACATGAGAGCTGAATTTGGTTTAAAGGGCCCTTGAGGGAAGGAGTACACACCTGTGCCGTGGGGTCCAGCGGTTGGCATTAGGGGAGAGGCGAGGGGGCCGAGGAGGGGCTTATTGGTAGGGGAGCTGCGTGGGTGGAGACGGAGTGGGCTGCCTGGAGACGGCACGGTCCCCACCCTGGGTGTGGCGGCTCCCTGGCCGGACAGCTGCCCAGCTACAGCGTCACTTATGGGCTCTGGCAAGAGGGGAAGGCTGGACCTAGACAGCCCTTCCGACTCAGGGGCTCGGAAGTGTATTACACCATAGCTGTGTTTCAAGATTAAAAACACAAATTAAAGTGTTTATACTTGGGCATCATACCAGTTAGGATGTTTTCTCTTGCAAGAGCTAGAAAGCTGTACCCGATTTATCAAGACTTCAGCAAAAAGGAACATTTTAGCTTACAAAATGAGATGGTGTGACGTGGCTAGAGCCAGGGATTTGGGTGAAGTCATCACGATCCTGTTCAGTCTCCCCAGGTTCTTGGCCCCAGTTTCCTGGTGCTGGCCCTGTTCTTGGGCAGCCTCTTCCCCCAGGGCAGAAAGGTGGCCGTGGCGACCCTTCCAGCTTTAAATCCAGAGCAGGGTGAGAGTCTCTACGCCAGCATTTCCAGCAAAGGATCTACTGGGGAAATAAAACTTCCTGCCAACAACAAGACTCCTCTCCCCTCATGCCAACAGAGAAGAGGGAGCCAACAGGAATTATTCTTGAGTTTGCATGTGAGATAGGCCTGCAGGGGGCCACGCAATCTGGGCGGAATTTCACAAACGTTATGCAGGAGAGTAGAAGAGAAATGGAACCTGCTCTTACTTCCTCCAGAGACAAATGGATGCGCCTTGTAACGGCCCTTCATGGACCTCCCGAGAGACCCTGGGTCAGTTTTGGAGGTTTGTGCTTACACAGTCGGAAGGCCTGTGGCCTTGTGTTATTAACCCAGAGACTGGGTTTACCTAACCACGGACTCTGTGGTCTCGCCCAGCCATTGTTCCTAAGGCGGGGTGGGCAGATGCTGCTCCTACTAAAATTTAATTTAATTTACCTGAAGCCCTCACATCAACTTGGCTCTGGCCCACTGCTGAGCAAACGTCTGTGGCCCAAGGTAGGGACCCACCGACTGGCTTAGGCCTGGCTTATGGAGAGGAGGTTTCCAAGAGGGAAACTAAGGCGCAACAGGGAAAGCTGTCTGGGTGCTGTGCAGCCCCTGGGCTGTGTTCTTCTGGTCCAACCCAGCAGGGGACTTGATTTGGCTGTCAGGACTCGGCATATCCCTTTGCTACCAATTCCCAAACCCTTTTTGTAACCACAGGACTCGAGAGAAGAATGAGCAGCCAGAGGCTTTCTGAGGATAATAGCTATGGATTTCAGGAGACCCACAAAGTCCAGGCTGAGAGCCAGCTTGGAGCTGAAGGGAGGCATCTCGAGTGCAAAGGCTTTGCTTGGAAAGCAAATGTTTTTGTATCGAGTCTCTGTAGGCGGGGCTGAAATCGATGGTCTCGGCCAGCTGTCCTGGAACGGAGGCAGGAAAACCAAGAGCACTTGACCAACCGTCATGCATGGCACCAAGGCGTGGACTGTTACGCCTCTCGCATGAGTGACCACGGCCCTGTCAGGGATCCAGGGAAGGGCCAGGACCTGCAGCCTCGGCAGAGATGGGTGTGAAGCCAGATGAGGTCAATGGCAACTACCCTCCAGATGTTCTCTTTGGAATCTGTATGTGATGGCCAGTTACTGATTGGTCACTAGAATAAAAACCGATCGACACTTAAGTGTTGTAATATAGTGATAGTAATAACATTACTATTACTATAGTAATATTACTATAGTAATAACATTCATCAGGTGTTGGGCAAATGGGAGGGGGGAGGAGGGGATGGGTATATACACATATAACATGATACGGGTGCGGTGCGCACCGTCTGGGGAATGGACATGCTTGAAACTCTGACTCCAGTGGGGCAAAGGCAATATACGTAACCTAAATATTTGTACCCCCGTTACATGCTGAAATAAAAAAAACTAAAAAATATATTAGAGAAGCAGTATGGAAGAGAAGATCTAAGAGCTTCGTTGACCACCAAAATAGGAATTAGTAAACTCTAGCCATGGCCCTAATGTGCAGATCAGAAAACCAAGACTAACTTGCCCTAGGTCCCACGGCCAGTTGAGGCCAAACTGCAATTTTCAGCTGAGCTATCCAATCCCAAAGCCACGACGCTTTGCTCGTGGTGAAAGAAACACAGAAGCTCCCCTGGTTACTCATCAGTGAGATCCCAAAACTGCTATCCGAGGTTCTTGCTCCCGAGTCCAAAGAGACGCTTCCCAAGTCGCTGCCAAAGCTGTTTTTGGCGATGGGCAGAGAGGAGGGGCTTTTGTTCAGGATCAGACCCCTGTTCTTTCACGTCTGTGTGGGGTCGCCGGTCAAACGAACGTAGGTGGCTGGAAAAGCCTCTCTACTAATTAGCTTCGTTGACCCTTGTCTGAGACGTCCCAGGGGCAGGACGAGCAGAATCAGAAACCTGTCACTCTTAGGGCTGCGACGTATCACGATACAGGAGGGCGAGCTCTTGTCTGAGCTTCTGTTAATAGGCTCAGAGAGCTGCAGCCTCCGAATGTTTTTTCTTCTAACAAGAAAAATGCATTTGCCGATGTGGGAGGGATGGAATCCAGTTAGCGGAGTGGAGGGTGTGGGAAGCTCTAGGGTCCTTCCAGGTACTGGTCGTGGAACCTTTCTGGGTCCAAATGCTCCTCAGTGCACCCCCATTCCTCGGGGCCCTGGAATCTATGCCGTGTCCTCCCCCAGCCCCCATGACCGTTCTCACGGAGAGATGTGCATACACTATGTCATGGTAAACATGGAAGCCTGTTGGGCTGGGAGTCTCGAGGCCAGTGTTCCCGGAACACACCCTGGGAACCGCCGGTCGCTTCATTCTAACTTACTGGGTCTTTTACTTCTTTCTGCTTGTTGGGTAATCCCCAAACCCAAGGGGCTCTAACGCAGGGTCCCCAGCCTACGGTGAGCTGTGTAACTGTCTCATTATATATTACAACATCATAATAATAAAGTGCGTGAAATATAATGCACGTGAATCGTCCCGAAACCATACCCCACCCCGGTCTATGGGAAAACTATCTTCTATGGAAACGGTCCCTGGTGCCACAAAGGTTGGGGACCGTTGCTCCAAGCATCAAAGCTCTTTGCCTCTCACCAGAAGGTCCAGGCAGAACTGTCCTGTGCCTCCTTTGGGGGCTGAGCATACACGTGGGGTCTCATGTATCATTTCACACGCACGGACATGGAGGCAGGAGAAGTGTCCCTCACCCCAGAGGTGGCAGCAATGACGGGGACAAGTCTGACGGCTGTCTGTGACCCTGTGCTTGGCGCTCTGGCTCCACGTGGCTGGTTTGATGGGGTCCTGCTCTCACTGTGTCGGGTCCCGTCATCCTCGGCGTGTCTGGCCCCGAACTCATCGGGGAGCTCGTGGAAATGCCATGATCGACCGTCTGGTGGCGCCTCGGAACTCGCCGGAGCAGCCAAGAAGCAAGTCTTAGCCTGCCGCCCGTCACCCTGGTTTCAGAGGTAGAACCTGCCGTGACGGATCACCTGCCCCGGCTGGTGACTCAAATCTCTGCCACCAGCCTGCACCCACCTGGTGCGTGCTCCATAAATCACGAGCCCTTTCAGCCGTGGATCCCCGGGCATCTCCGCGTTGCCGGGCTGAGGTCGTTAAAAGCTGTTGCTCCCGGAGCTGTTTATCTTCAAGCTCTGTTTTCACTCCTGCCTTCCTGGGGTAGTTCTCTCTTGGGTACGTCTCCTTTTAATTATTTCGGAAGGTCGTCCCATCGGTGACAGTGATCCATGTCATGAGCTTTGCTCCAGCTGATGTGACAGGCTGCAGTGGCCTCATCTGTCCATCCTAGGTCCCAGGGGCACGAGGAGCAGGGTGACCTGGGGCTGGTCACACAGGCTAGGCTGGGCTTCGAGGGACCCTGGAGGCAGATTCCAGCCTCCCCTGAATTCTCCCCTCTCTGCAGCTGGGCACCTCGCCAATGCTCACGAAATGCTGGTTGATGCAGAAACAATAGATGAATGAATATCATGAGCCGTTAAGCAAATCAGTGCAATAAAGCAGCAATTAAGCTCAAACCCCTCACCTAGCTTAAAAGGTCCTTTCTGCTGTGTGCCCTGCAGGCCTGTTGTGTTTCTTCTCCCTCTCTGAACCCCGTGACACTCTGCAGAGTGACGTGTCTCTCTCCAGCCCTGTGGCAGTGTTTTCCCTCCGAGCTTCCGTGTAAGTTGTTGGGTCTGGGCTGCTTTGCCCTTCATGGCTCGGCTCAGGCGACATTCTCCCAGTGCCCCATCTGAGCGCCCATTTGGTGAGAACCTGTCTCAGACCCACCCCATCCCCCCATAGGCAGCTTTTGCCCCTCTGGGCCTCTTCTGTGATTGGTCCTGCAGTTACAGTGTATTTGATAAAATGCCATCCAGAGAGACGGTCCCCAAGGGGTTCCCTGTCGGTAAGTCAGGAGAGTGCTGCAAACCGGACCCTTCTCGCCGAGATTCATAGTGACCACCGTCATTTCAGAGGCTCCAAGGAGTCCAAGAGTGAAGAAAACTATTCATTTATAATTTACATTTTTCCTAAATGAGGGCCCCCTTTTCATTAGCAGTTACGAACATCACACACGTCTGTTTTCTCTCAAATTCCCCTTGGCAACACTACTTTGTTGACATCCTGTCTTCTCAGAGTGGGAGTCCAGACGGGGGCTGGGAATCCCACACCTGGCACCTTGCGGGTTTGTGCGAGAATCTGTCGAGTTGACTCGGTCTGAGCTTATGAGACGAGCAGCCTTACCTGGGGCTTCCGGGAGTTTGTGAGCCGCTCTCCCCACAGTTCTCCAGCAGGGCCTGGAATCAGGAACCACTGGCTGTCAGCAGGCTCTCTTCTTTCTTTCTTTCCATCCCCTCCCCTCGCTCTGTTGCCCGGGCTAGAGTGAGTGCCGTGGCGTCAGCCTAGCTCACAGCAACCGCTAACTCTTGGGCTCAAGCGATCCTCCTGCCTCAGCCTCCCGAGTAGCTGGGACTACAGGCATGCGCCACCATGTATGCCTAATTTTTTATATTTTTAGTTGTTTGGCCAATTTCTTTCTATTTTTAGTGGAGACGGGGTCTCTCTCTTGCTCAGGCTGGTCTTGACCTCCTGACCTGGAGCGATCCTCCTGCCTTGGCCTCCCAGAGTGCCAGGATTACAGGCATGAGCCACCGTGCCCCGCCAAATATATTTTTAAAAAGCCTTAGTCGGCCAGGGGCGATGGCTCATGCCTGTAATCCTAGCACTCTGGGAGGCCGAGGAGGGCGGATCGTTTGAGCTCAGGAGTTCGAGACCAGCCTGAGCAAGAGCGAGACCCCGTCTCTACTAAAAATAGAAAGAAATTAATTGGACAACTAAAAATATATAAAAAAAAAATTAGCGCATGGTGGCGCATGCCTGTAGTCCCAGCTACTTGGGAGGCTGAGGCAGGAGGATCTCTTGAGCCCAGGAGCGTGAGGTTGCTGTGAGCTAGGCTGATGCCACGACACTCACTCTAGCCCGGGCAAAAGAGTGAGACTCTGTCTCAAAAAAAAAAAAAAACCTTAGGAGAGGAAGAGGAGCTTCTTCAATTAAACCAAGAAGCTCTATAAATAATTTCCTTTTTTTTCTTTAATTCACTGAACCAATATTTTTTGAACCCTCTGGTGTTTAAAGATCCACCGAGGCTGCCCCTGCTCTCTCCCCACTCCGTGGGCCATGCTGGGATTTGGCGGTAATTCATCAGAACTGGGAACTGGTTTTATGAATTGGTTTTATGACCTCCGATGTTCCTTCCAACCCTCAGAATCTACAGTTTGATCAATCAATAAGGATCCTACTCCTAATTTCTGTGGAAGTGTTTTCATTATATAATATTAAAGTATACCTTTATACTCAGCTTTGGTTGGTTATAGTGGATGGATGGATGTCCTGTTTTTTTTTGTTTTTTGTCTGCCCAGAGTCTGTCTGCTTTTACTGCTTCTGCTGAGTACCTAGAATTCCCTTTGTAAAACCATTTCTCTCCCCACTGGCTCAGACCAGGTGGTTCCGATGGGGCTCTACTAAGTTCGAAGGTGAAACATGTGACTTTTGCTTGGCCAATTAGAACCCCAGCTCTTAGCGGTCGTAGCTGGGTGGTTGGGGGCTGCCATGTGGGTCAAACCCAGCCAGTGTAATCATCTCTCTTGGCCACAGTGGCTGCGTCATTACACCAAGCTGGAGATACCAGTCTGAAAAGAGTGTGAGTCAGGGAAAGAGAGCAGGATCTGTTGGGAATTAACTCCTGTGTATCAGGCTTGGCACTGCGAGAGGGCAGATGGAGGATGGTCGTAAGACCAGAAGTAACTGAATGTAAAACTATATGAAGAGAGCAGGGCCAACCTTTGCAGAGAGCTTTGGTGCAATCACCTGAGGGCTTGGACACGGCTGTACCTAAAGCCCCTCTACTTGTACTTTCCAGTACATGGATTATATAAATTCCTTTTTTACCTTAAGCCAATTTGAGTTGCATTCTTTCCCTTGAGCAGAAATAGTCTCCACTGGTACATCCGTCAAGGGCCTACATGGGGTGTGTCAGTCACGGCACCCAAAGAAGACAAGGTGGGCCTGGCCACTGCAGGTTGTTTTTGGGTGAATACCCTTAAACAAGCCACGTCAGTCACCAGGGCCACGGCGGACAGCCTGTTTCTTTGGCACTCTGCAATCATTTTCCCGCAATTTTCTGGAATAAGTGGAGGCCGGCACTAGACACACAACACTGATGATATGTTTGTGTGCTGCGCATTCCGGACCCATCCTGCAATCAAGCTACGTCTCTCTTCTCAAGTGGATGGAAATTCTTCAGGGATATTAATATTCTGTGTGTTCTCTCTCTGAGCTGGGCTTTGGTGATTATGCAACCTCGGTCCCTGTCTGCTGCACGAGAGGTAACCTTTGAGCAATTTGTGGGAACAGTTACACAATCTAATTTCTGGCTGTTCCTGAACTTTAAAGCTGCTTACATGATCAGAAAATCCCACATACGGGCTTAGAAAATGACTCTCTTTTCAAGTTTCAGCTGAAATTAATCATTAGTGTCGTGCAGATATTTTCAGAATAGAGTCCCTGACATCTCACCTGTTTGATCTGTAAAACATTTTTTCCTCTCTTCTAATTGTTATGGTGTTCAAGACCTTTTGAGCAAATTTCAAACAGAAAAGGTAATTGCAAATTACCCTTTATCTTCTCCCCTCTTTGTTTTCTGTGTGCTACAATGGGCCTTTCTCCAGGGCACCTACAAAATCAGAAATTCTTTGCTGCTTTTGACAAGCAGCAAACTCACTCTGGACCAGATGAACACTCCCTTTTTCTTCCTCATGCCTAATTTCTCTGCAGCAGCAGGAGTCCAGCATGGCCATTGTCCCCAGAGTGAGTGCTGAATTTGGTGGCATCAGTGATGTACTCAGGGAAACCAGAGGAAGGATGATTGAATGCAGACTCGTGATAATCTGGGTTGGTCTCAACTAGACTTAACGCAGTAAAGGATTTGATTAGCAAGGAAAAGGAACAGATGAAATTTTATTTTGTTTCTGCAGCAAGATAATGATAGGCAGGCGAAGAGACAGGGAAGGTCCCAGGAGAGGAAGGGAAAAGAGAGGAAATGAGACTGAAGTCAGAGGAGGTTGGATCTGCTGTCTTGGGTATTAGAACCCCCGTTTATTTTGGACCAGAGTGGTCTGCCGGTCACTTGTCCCTCTGTGTCCCTTGGAGTGACCTCCGTGATCTGTGTGTCATCTTCTCACTGAACTTACCTGCTCTGACTTCACCAGCGAATGTCACAGGTTGGTTTTCTGTTGCATTTTTCCCGGGTACGTTTACAGAATTCTTTATTTCCGTCTACTAGACAGGATTTTCTCAGCCATGTTTGAGGAAGGGAAATGAACCTCCCTTTTAGAAAGACAGGTAGCTCACTTAAGACCATGTCTGAGCTCAGGGACAACATTATAATAATCACCTTATGCAAGGTTAGATTTTATTCTTCTTTGCTGAGTGGAAGGACCCTGAGAGCAGGCACCGCAGTGGGCATTTCTAGCATTTGCCGATATCTGGTGATCCTTTCTTCCGTGGCATACGGGAGTCTACGCTCCCCAGTCCTTGGCCGTTAGTTGGGGTCGTGTGACTGACCCTAGCAATAGGGTGTGAGAAGATGCAGCTCATGTCATGTCTGAGCAGAGGCGGTTTAAGAGCCTTGCGTATTCCCTGGTCTCCTCCCCTGTCAAGGAAACCGGAAGCTTCACGAGGAGATGCAGAGACACAACATCGAAGGAGCCTGGATCTCCAGGTCACACATGACGGAAAGGTGCCCGGTAGAGTCGCCCAGTGCTGTGTTCCAGTTGGAAGAAGAAATAACCATTAATTATATTAAGTTATTAAGATTCAGAAATTGTCACTGCGACATGGCCTATCTTGTTCTAAACAATCTAGAAATTTTGAACTTTGAAAAAATGGACATGCAATTTATAAGCAGTGCAATACTTTGGTCTTGTGTGCGCAGTTGGAGCTATTTTGACAAATGCCTTTGCTCACGTAGCCCACACGCATGTAAGACACAGAACATGACTGTCGCCCCAGAAAGCTCTCTCGTCCCCCTTCCCAGCCAATCCCTTCCCTCCAGAAAATCTCTCGTCCAATTTCTTTCACCGTAGACAGCTTTGCCGGTTCTAGAACTTTGTATACACGGAGTCATGCAGTATGTACTTGCTGTGCACGCGTGTGTATGTATGTGTGTGCGTGTCTGCTTTCCCTCAGCAAAATCCTTCTGAGATTTACCCATGTAGACAGAACATATTAGTAGTTTTGTTTCTTTTTCTTGCAAGCAGTGGTCCACTGTATGAATTTGTCACTAGCTGTTTACAGTTTTGGACAACTACAAATAAAGTCTATGAACAGTTGTTTATAAGGATTTTCGTGGACATAAATTTTTGTTTCTTTTGGATAAACACCTTGGTGTGAACTTTCTGGGTCATAAGGTAGATATTTAACTTTCTTAAAAGGTTCAGGAACTCTCAAACTGTTTCTCAAAATAATTGTATCATTCATACTTCCACTAGCAACAGATGAAAATTCTAGCTGCTCTGTGTCCTCTCTAAAATCTTTCCCTCATCTTAGCCATTCAGATGGGTGTGTGGCTGTATTTCATGGTTTTAGTTTTTATCCCTGATGACTAATAGTGTTGAGAATTTTTTCATGTGCTTATTGGCCATTTGTACATCTTCCCTTATGACGTATTCACGTTTTTTGCTTTTATAAATAATTTTTATTTCAAAATATCAGGGGGTACAAATGTTTTTGTTATCTGGATGAATTACATAACACCTTGGTTATACAGGAGACTAAAGGTAGGGCCTCATTCCGTTCTGGCTCGTAGGGTTTCTGTTGAGAAGTCTGCTGTTGGTGTGATGGGTTTTCCTTTGTGATATGTTACTTGATGTTTTGCCCATGGCTCTCAGGACTTCCTCCCTCACCTTGACTTTGGCTGGTCTTTGACCCTGACCCTAACTCTAACCCTAACCTTGTTGACTATGTGTCTTGGCGATGACCTTTTTGCAATGAATCTACCAGGTGTTCTTTGAGCTGCTTATATCTGGATGTCTAAAATTTAAAATAAGATTTTTTTTTTTTTAACATTCAAAAAGGCCTTCTTGAAGCTTATTTGTATTGTGTTGAATATATGGTCCAATTTGGGGAGAACTGACATCTTAACAATGTTGAGTCTTTCGATTCATAAAGGTGATACAGCTCTCCATTTGTTTAGGACGGCTTCGATTTCTCTTAGCAATGTTTTATAATCTTTGATGCAGAAGTCTTGCACATGTTTGTTTAATTTACTCCTAAGTATTTTATGCTTTTAATGCAATTTTAAATGGAATTTTTAAATTGGAGTGTTTTTGAAGCTGTGATATTACTCTGAGAGCGTTTATTGCATTTGGACTTGAGCCTACACAGTGCTGTTTCTCTGCCACTTGGCTCGTGCAGGTATCCCGTACCTACCCGCGCTCTTTCCTCTGCTCTGTGTTTAATAAAATCCTGGGCTTTTTAATCAATACTTTTCTACTCTAGGAAGACTTTCCTGACTACCGTGCTCTTGTATCTCCTCCCACCCTCCCCCTGCATGCAAGCTTCAGGTATTCAAACCTTCGTGCGTCAAAGGTGAATCGGACATCGTTTGTGTTCTTAAGAGTCTTCAGCTGCAGGGGAGCAGGCACACAAACAGATAAATAAACACGAAGCGGAAAATAGACAATGTCATCTGAAGGTTACAAACAAAATGAAAGGCACATTGGAGGACCTTTTAGTCGTGATCGCCGCTAGGGTCCTACAGCACCCATAATACTCCTGAACATGGTCTAAATTCCACGGCAAGACTGTGTGTTCCATGACAGCTGGCACCACACCCGTGTTTGCTGTGTTGTCCAATACACAATACTTCCCATACCTTGGCGTACCTCAAAACCAGCGGGGATGCTCTTTTAAAAATTCATGTCCCAGGCCGGGCGCAGTGGCTCGCGCCTGTAATCCCAGCACTCTGGGAGGCCGAGGTGGGCGGATCGTTCTGAGCTCAGGAGTTCGAGACCAGCCTGAGCAAGAGCGAGACCCCATCTCTACCAAAAATAGAAAGAAATTAATTGGACAGCTAAAAATATATATAGAAAAA